>CP125839.1:35503951-35512409 GCA_030408175.1 Trifolium repens
GTTGTTGTTCGAGACAACAAGCACTTCAATTTTTGATATAGCTTTCTAGCTTCTATTTCAATGTGAAGACATGTTATTAGACTTTTGAGGGAATATTGTTTAACCTTTTTTTTTTTATCCTTTTCAGTTTGTTCATCTGTTTCAAATACAACTGAAATCTCTTTCTTCAAAACAATAGCAACTCTTTTATTATTTTTAAAATCAAATTCTTTTTGTTGCCAATGTTTGAAGTGATTCGCTTTAAACCAAAATGGTTTGTCATAGTCAGCGACATTACAATCTAAGCCAGTAATTTCTTCGGCAGTCAAGGCAGGAACGAAACGTCTAAATTGTTGTAACCGGAGTTAAAAAACCTTTAAAATAATTTAAGCCACCGAAGAGATTACTGGGTTGAGTCGCGGGTCGATACGCTTTCTTTAAGACGTTTCGCGGTACTGCCCAAAATTGTGCATAGCAGACTATCAACCGCGAAAGCCCTGGGATAAAACAGCCCAGTTTCACTGATACCGATAACTATTGCACTGTAGATATCGGGCAAGAATTACACCCTCAAATATGACACAAAAAACCAGTGCGCTATGGTTTTGAGTTCATTCTAATATGATACTTTGATCAATTAAATATGGTACTTTGACCATTCTTATATGGTAACTAAGACCATTCTTTAAATTATAGGGATTATGGTATTATGACCATTCTTAATTTGAAGGAACTAGTGATACTATAATCACTCTTGGAGCAAATTAATACTAATACTAATATTAGTATCACACAATACATAGAATAAACTTAAATATTCTCTAAACAATTAAGAACAAAAAACAAATGTAAATCTTTCCAATTTACATAACCAAATAAAGAAACTAATATAACTATCATTCATTCTAACTTTTCATATGCCACAATTCAATCAAACACAAAGTTTCACATCTCTGTCATTACTTGAACACGTCTAAACAGCAAGAATTTCATTTTCAAAAAAAAAAAGCTAGAATTAGCTAAGTTAAATAAGTGGTCATATATTAATTAGCAACAAGCTTAGGGATATAATGACCTATCCAAATAACCAACATATGTGAACCGAATGAACTAAAACAGGTTTTCAACATTCAGCAATATAAAAACTCAATTATGAAACCAAACCATATATCTATCACAATCAATTAATTGATTATGATGATTCTTAAATCATTTGCCATTATTAAAACAAAACAAATGATGAGAAAGAGAATACCAATTGAAGGCTGAATCAAAACCTTACACGACTTGTTTCCATTGTTGTTAATTTCAATCTCAGCTTCTTGATAGATAGTAATCTATATTTTTACGGCTTTATCAACCTGCTGCTATACCTCTTATTTTCTAAGCAAACCAACGCAGTGATCAATTAATTGAGAGAGAGAATGATTTTCTCAATTATATTTTTAACCTCTTTCCTACATAATAGCAACAGTAGTAGGGAGAGTGGCTTACTGCTCTCAAATTAATAGGAAAAATAAGTTACATGTGATTTTGCAACACGTGCTCTTAAATAGAAAATAATCTATTTAATTATTTTTAATCTCAAAATACACATTAGTATGTAATATATACTAATATGCTCTATTATTCGATGTGAGACTAAAATTTTATTTTTTTAATTCACATAAAATGTGCTCTATGTTCCAACACAAACTTGCTCCATAATTGAGATGGATTCATTGAATATAGAAAATACAAAATTATAATTATAATTGAGTTTCCATAACCATACATCTTTGCCCTTCGGAAACATGGTTTCCAAAGATACTATACTTGCATTATTCCATTTTCTGGTTTTTGTTTTGGATAACTATATGATGATGCTAATACTATGACATGTGATTCAATCTTGTTTGATTGTGATGTACCACTTGACGCGAGCACCTAATTAATTTGAGCTAGTATACAAAGAATCTTGTTCTATCAATAATGTTATGTTTAGTTTATAGAAGAAAGTTAGAGGAAAGAACAAAAAAGAAAAGTGAGAAAAAAGAACGAATAAAATATGGTGTTTTACTTTTATTGGAGAGGAATTAAAAGGAAAGATAGGTGAAAACTTTATTTCTTTTTAATTTCTTATTTGATTGTGTGAAAAGTAAGAGAAAAGAAAGTTGTATACTTTAAAATGACAAAAACATGCAAAATTAGATTATGAGAAAAATAATAGGGGTCAAATTGGAAAAAGTGATAATTTCTTCTCAATATAGAGAGAAGGAATATTTGGCAGGGAGCAATGATTTTGTATTGGAGAAACAATCAAAAGTAACAAATATCATTTTTTTTCCCCACCTCCTGCATATGTAATACATATCTCTACCTGACGTAAACTTATGAGACAGTAATAAATATCATTGAATCATGGAAATATTTAAAACAAATATCATTGAATCATGGAAATATTTAAATTGGACAGTTTGTGTAAATATCATACAATACAATTTATGTCTTAAATTAACCTGTCTACTATTATTTTTTTGGGTAAGAAAGAATCTTGTATTAAAGTGGATACGGGTACTCAAACCCAGAAAAAAGTTAAATTACATTCTTAGAATATAGGTTATGGGACAATTTATCCAATCACTAAATAAAGACTTATTCTTCAACTCACCTTAAAAATGCACCCATACCCTTGAATTACGGTTGATATTATCTACAATTTCTGACAAATTGGCTATCTTCCTCTTAAAGAGAATATTGTTCTTCTCTGGCCATATGTTCTAGTAAGTAGATAAACAAAATGCGTGAAAGAACTTATGATATTTAAAGTCGCTAAAAATGTTGTTGAAGGTGGTGAAGTTTCAAACATCATCGTCCTCCCAAGATTTCGAGAACTAATTCAACCAAGTGAAAATTGTATTCCAAACAGTTTTGACTATATGCGGCAAGAGAAGAATAAATGATTATACGATTCAAATTGATTGAAACAAAACACACAGTAGATTTGATGGTTTCTTCTTACAATACCTATATGTCAAAGATTAATCCGAGGTTTCTTACATAATTCATAGCAACCTCTATAATATGAATTTTGTAACATAGAAATCTTTAATTAGAGGACTTTGATCCAAATAGTGCAGTGACAAAACAAATTAAAATGGTCTCTTTTTTTTTTTTGAAAGGGCTAAAATGAATATTATTAACAACAGCACAAGAAGTGCTAAAAGAATACAAGGAAGGCAGGGGCCCCAAAGGATACACACCAAAACCAAACCAGCACTAATAAACACAAGTGCCTACACTACAAACCAAATTAAAATGGTCTCTTTCGAAGATTTACTTTATGACTTATGATATAATTCATAGTTGTGTATTTGTAAAAAAATACAACACAATCGCCAAATAAAAATTATTTAATACTTAATATTATTATTATTATTTCATAATTGAAGTTGAAGGTATTAAAATCCTCATTTCAGAATCCTCTACAGATTTTATGAGGATTTTGAGCAATCAAACTAATTTGAACTAAAATGCTAATATCACACAATAATAATCCATATCCAAAAGAAAAACCACATTAATAGTTAAAACTATGAAACTAAACATGAAATAGTCTCAATTATTTTTCTTCATAATCAATGCTTCTGAGATCCATCAGAATCTCTTTTCTTCCAAAATTTAATCTGAACAAATCTCTTTTCCAGCATATCCTCGATTTCTTCGATCGGAACACCTTTAGTCTCGGGCACAAAAACAATAACAAAGAGAATTGCAACAATAGCAATAACTCCAAAGATCATGAAAGTCCAAGATGGCCCAATTACTTCAGTCAAAGATAGAAAAGATTGTGAAACAACAAGATTTGAAACCCAAACCGTTGTAGAAGCTATTCCTCCGCAGATTCCTCTATATCTTAGTGGATAGATTTCAGAGTTAACAACCCATGGAACTGTTCCCATTCCGGGTGAAAAGAAAATGATGTAGAGTCCAAGTCCTACAAGTGCAATCCAACCAAAATTGCTTGGACACCCTTTTGTGTACCATGCTCGATTTTCAATGCCACATTGTTGTTTTGAAAAATCATTGTTGATTATACATGCCCCTGGTTGGATCTGCATATTTCAAATTTAACAATGTTGTTAATTTTGTTAATTACTATATTGTTTATACTAGTAGCTCACATTAGGTCATCAGTGGTCGTTGAATCAAGATTAGAAATATTTTAGAATTGGAAAAAAAAATCAAAAATACTTGCTTTATTCATTGTCCGATCTTGATTCAACATTTACTAACTAATGTGTTGAGTGTTGACCATGTGAGTTTGTGACCACAAAAATTCTAAATTTCCACCTCAATTGAACAACTCTAAAAGACTAGCGAGATCAAAGAAATTCAATTTCAAGAATCATTTTACTGAGCTATGCTCACGGGGACTATATGTTTAGTGACTATGAACTAATAGAATAGAAATTGAAATGTGAGTTACCTTGTTATGATCAGCACAAAAACCGCAAGTAGGTTTATTCTTAGCTTGTATACACCTCATACAATTCCATTTCTGATTATTGAGAGCTGCAGTATTGAACTCTGGGCATGTGTTATTATTAAATTGAGTACTTTCAAGAGGACTAACCATAGGTGAATGAATCTCAGTCTCACGAAAAGTAACGGTTAAAAGAGCCAAAGAGAGAACAACACCGGACAAACTTATCAATGCAAGTTTTTTCCTACCAGTCTTATCAATGAAATATATGCTCAATATCGAACCGAATGCATTCAGACCAGAAGTGATTAATGACAGAAGGAGTGCTGTTCTGTTTGATGCAAAACCTGCCAACTGAACTATGGAAGGACTGTAGTACATCACGGTGTTGATACCGATGAATTGTTGGAAAAATGCAAGTCCTACACCGGCATATAAACCTCTTCTAACAGATATTGTTTTTATAAGCTGCATCATGCTGATTTTTTCTGCCTTCAGTTCCATTTCAACTGATTCTTTTAACTGCTGAATTTCGTCGTCATAGTCTTCAACATCGTATATCTTTTTCAGAATCAGTTTAGCTTCGTCTTCCTTGCCCTGTTACATTATTAACAAATATAAAATGGAAAACAAAATAAAAACAATACCTAAACAATTATAGACTAAAAAGTTTGTGATATTTGGTGGTCGAATAACAATGCACATTCCGACTTTTATTTGACTTCAGATTAACCTAAGTGAGAATGTGGATCGTTTGATCTTGGTGGTATGGAATATGTGGTTGCGTAAAATGTGTGATTAAGGATGATGAACTAACCTTGCGGTATAACCAACGAGGCGATTCAGGGAGTGACAACATGAGTACAAGTTGTATCAAAGCAGGTAAAGCTGCAACTCCTAACATCCACCTCCAAGTCCCTGGTGCCTGCCATGGTCAAATTATTTTAGAGCATATCATAAAACCGACATATAAAAAGAACGGAGTTAAGTAACAAGAGAAAGGCGCGCGCGGCATAGTTAGTTTGTTACCTTGGTAAAAGCCAAGTTGATGAGATAGGAAAGGAATTGTCCACCAGTAATGAGAAAACTGTTGAGACTAACAAGAGCACCTCTAACTCTAGTTGGCGAAGCCTCAGAGATGTATAAAGGCGACGCCATTGAAGCCATACCAACGCCAAGACCGACAAACACTCTACCAAAAAGAAGAACAGCTGGACCATTAGCAGCAGCCATGATAATTGACCCTATGAAAAAGAGGGTATCTGCTACAATGATCGATACTTTCCGTCCAAATCGATCGTTGATCCATCCTCCTACAGCAGCTCCAATAATTGCACCAGCTATTGCTGTACTCACAATGGCTTCCTGTTACATTTTTTCCATCAGCATCATATCATGTTTTCACAATTTGTATCCAAAACATATGCTATGAAATTTTGTTTTATGATACATGGTTCAAAATTCAAACCTTTATTCAACATAAATTTGTATCATAATTTTTGTTATTTTCTTTAAGGAAAGGAGAATTTAACTCAAATATCAAAAGTATATTGCATAAACAAATTTTATTCTTTGGTTGGCTTATGGATATGATTGCATCATTTTTATTCCGTAATTTTAAATTGGGACAAAATCACAATTAAACCGCTTAAATAATTGAACCGTGGATAATATTTGTTCACATTTCAGTCGGTTGAACTATCGGGTTTGTTTTGGTTTTTAAAATATTGAAAGATTCACACTATGAAATAATAAATTTTTTATTTTTGGTAAAGAATAATTAACTTTATGTATCATCAAATTGAATCAATACAAAGAGGGAAAATATAAAATCGAATCTGAATTTGATTACGTATAATTTATTACATTGCAGTACTATACCAAATTTGTTACGTTACTACCTTTTTCAGGAAATAAATTGCTTCTTTTTCACTTGTAGCAAATTTAGTAAGTTACTTTTATCTTTTTCCAATATTTGTTATATTTTAGATTATTTTTTATTTTTAAAATTAGGATATTACGTAATTTTTATTTCATCCTTTTAAAGTTTAAATGTTTTAATTAAATGGAATAAATTTATAAAATAATTGATGTATTTGTCTTATATTATAGATCACATACATTAGTTATTTAATGAATTAAAAGTGAATAATATGAATAGATTATAATTAATTGAAAAACCTTTCTATATTTTAGCCAATAAATTTATTTTTTGAACAAACCTTTCTATAACTTTCCAATATTTTTTTTTAAAGAAGCTAAATTAATCCACCTATAAAAAATATTATATTTTATAATTTGAAATTTGTAGCAATTTTGTGAAGATTATAGTTTGTAGTACAGGGGATAATTTTTACCAAATCAATAATCAATAATAATAATAATAATAGAAAAGTTTTTTTTTTAATCAAATAGTTTAGTAATAAAAAATCGTAAGTATAGTAATCAGAGTTTAAACTTCAATAAAAAAATTATAATTGAAAAAAGTTGTTTACCAATCAAACAAACTTACAATTGAATCCTTTTAAAAATATAATATAATATAATATAATGGGATATGTGGTTTTCAACTTTTCATTGTTAGTTGGTGTTTGTTCAGTCTTGAACTGATCTGTTGGGCACCAACTTTTGTTGGCTCAATCGAACATTTGTTCAAAAAAGACATAATTAGGACATTGTCCTGTTCAAGAATTTTTATGGTTCTTTAGTTATGTGGATCCATAAACATGTGCTTCCCGTGCATCTTTTTAATTACTATTCACAATTATAAAATAAAATATAAAATTTTAAAGTTTCCGAGAAAAATATAATGTTTAAAAAAGAACAAAAAACTTATTTTTCAAGTACAATTTTCATTTAAAAAAGAATTTTTTTTTTGTTTATAATGTCGCCAATGAGAATCGAACCTAAAACTTAATGGATATTACCAAACCCCTCACAATTAGACCAAACCTGATAGCTTTAAAAAAGAATTTTTATATTAAAGAGACATAATTTCATATCTCATGCACATATCTACGCCATATCTATATTTTTTACTATTTAACTATTATTATATTTATATGGTTTTGCTGCATATTTACACACTGAAAAATTCATCATGGTGACATATACCCAATAAGGAATTTGAGTGTGTAAGTGATGAAAATTGTCTCTTTTTTTAAAATTTTATTTTTCACCTTTTCAATTTCATGATAATAGAAAGAAATTATCTATGTAATAAGTTTTGTTTAAAATACTAATAAAAATAAAGATTATCCAGTATATTAAATGAATCTTATCCGTTAAATCCGGATCGAGTAATCTAAAAATGTGCACCTATATGTCTAATACAAACAAAGAAATAGTAAACCTATGTATCCAACAAAAAAAATAATAATAATGAACCTGTGTCTAAAAAAAACAAACAAATGAATACTATTATCTTAAAATTCCGTGCTATCATTTTCTAAGCTGCTTGCTAGTTTTTTTTTTTTGTTTTTTTATAAGTAAATTTGAACTTTTTATTTATAATAGCAAATTTGAATTTTAAAAAGTACACCAATCAACAATTCATAAATCAGTTTTAGATGCTATGAAGATAAGTTAAAGAATTTTTATAAGAGAAAAAAATGAAAAATATATATAAACCAAATAATTCTTTCAGCAAAAGTCATGCCAAAACAACAAAATATTACAAAACATCAATTTAAAAAATAACATGAATAATTAATCAATGTTCAAACAAAAAAAGTAAGGGTATTTTTTTTCTTTGTACCATTTTTGATATGTTTGATTGGTCAATTAAGTGAGTTATTATTTTAGAGTCCGGCCTATCGTCTATTTTGTTGAAACCTCCGGTTATCCATATGTTATCTTTGTGACACAAGGCAATTAATTATTTTTTTTTACAGAGCAATTCAATTTTTTAATGGCCAAAATTACAAGTTTGAAAATCATTTTCAAATTAATATAAAAAACAAATAATTTGAAACTTTTAGAGTTTACACGGGTTTTTTTCTTTTATTTTTTTTA
>CP125839.1:42422509-42717509 GCA_030408175.1 Trifolium repens
GTTTAATGCTTATCTTTCCTTGATCAAGTTAGATTTGAATCCAGTAATTGAGTTTCTATGAGAATAGCACTTGAATTATGGATCTAGATTGATAGAACACATGTTTATGCTTAAGAGATTTTGTATGAATGTGTGTGATTGCATGATTAACTGTTCTTAATCCTCTATTGATGTTGAATTAGTTAAGAGATTAGGTAATTGACATTATTTAGAGAGTGTGACTATCAAAGAGATTTGTAGTTGCATCTTAGGTTAATCAATCTTGCATGAAATGTAATCAATACTTGTGAAAGAACTTGCGTGTTCATTCTGTAGTCGTGCTAGGGATGAAGTGTTATGTTCTATGTTTGGCATTTGCGCCTCAGTTTATTGGGCTTTATCCGGTCCTGAATAATTTTCGATAATTTTTTCCGAACAACATTTTGAGAAAAATTTCACTAATTTTTTCCCGACAAAAAATTTCAAAACTTTTTTGGAAATAACATTCTGGAAATATTTTCAAGAAACAAATTTGAGAATTTTTTTCCCATAAACTTTCTAAGAAAACTTCAGTAATTATTTCCCGACAAAAAATTTCAAAACTTTTTTCCGAAGTAACATTTCAGAAAAAAATTTCCCAAAAATAAATGAAATTATTTTATGGAAATTTTCCGACAAAAACTTCGATACTTTTTTCTCAAGAAAAAGTCCTGAACTTTTTTCTTATAAATATTTCGAGAATTTTTTCTCAAAATTTTCCGAAATTCTCACGCGTCCTATAAAGTTATCAAAATACCTTTGTCCGCTACTTAAGTAGCGAACGTTATAAAAATGAAAACTCTGAGAAAATAAAACATCCTCCTAACATAAAAATTTCAAGATTTACACGTTCTCTATTTAAATAGCGAAAGGGTAAAATAGAAAATTAAAAGGGCGCAAAAAAATATGGAAGGGTGGCAAAAGAAATTCTCTATATAAAACGAGCCAATTTATGCTTATTATTTTGCGCTCCTTCATATTAGAACTTGGCCCAAATATGTTAATCCCTTAAATTGACACATCGGCTCGAATTTAAGACCTTCTAAATTTAAGTCATGTTTGTTCACCACTACATCAAATCCTTGTGAAATATAACAGATAATAACTATTTATACTGGAACGAATGGTTATCTTGATTCATTAGAAGTTGAACAGGTAAGGAAATTTCTCGTTGAGTTACAGGCTTATTTAAAAACAAATAAACCTCAATTCAACGAAATCATATCTTCTACCAAGACATTTACTAGCGAGGCAGAAGCCCTAGAGAAGGAAGCTATTCAGGAACATACAGAACTCTTTTTACTTCAGGAACAAGTAGAAAAAAATTGATTAATAATTTCATACCTTTCACTTAATAGCACTTTTTAACAATGCCTATGTTAAAAACACATGCAAGAACCTATATTTATTGTGTTTTTTGTTAGATGCTATCTTTTTTATTTCTAATTTGTTAGATGCTATCTTTTTTATTTCTAATTTCTCTAATGTAGTAAACCCTAACCACCTCTTAACTATGGGCGGAAAAAATGCAACATATCAATGACAACTTAATTTCCCTAATAATATGGTGTATATTACTAAAAATATGCATTTCACCTCTCTTTCTTTATTGTCAAAAAAAAAACTCTCTCTCTCCCCCTCCCTCCCTCTCCCTCTCTCTCCCTCTCCCACTCTTTCTCTCTCTCTCCCTCCCTCCCTCCCTCTCCCTCTCCCTCTCCCTCCCTCCCTTCCTCTGTGTGTTTATATATATATATATATATATATATATATATATATATATATATATATATATATATATATTTCTAATTTCTCTAATGTAGTAAACCCTAACCACCTCTTAACTATGGGCGGGAAAAATGCAACATATCAATGACAACTTAATTTCCCTAATAATATGGTGTATGTTACTAAAAATATGCATTTCATATCTCTTTCTTAATTGTCAAAAAAAAAACTCTCTCTCTCCCCCTCCCTCCCTCTCCCTCTCTCTCCCTCTCCCACTATCTCTCTCTCCCTCCCTCCCTCCCTCTCCCTCTCCCTCCCTCCCTTCCTCTGTGTGTTTATATATATATATATATATAATTTTTTATTTCTAATTTCTCTAATGTAGTAAACCCTAACCACCTCTTAACTATGGGCGGGAAAAATGCAACATATCAATGACAACTTAATTTCCCTAATAATATGGTGTATGTTACTAAAAATATGCATTTCATCTCTCTTTCTTAATTGTCAAAAAAAAAACTCTCTCTCTCCCCCTCCCTCCCTCTCCCTCTCTCTCCCTCTCCCACTCTCTCTCTCTCTCCCTCCCTCCCTCCCTCTCCCTCTCCCTCCCTCCCTTCCTCTGTGTGTTTATATATATATATATATATGATTGACTTATTTTTTTCTCCATATTTTTTCCCACATGTTCCTCCTTCTTGCTTTCTTTCTGTAAATTTTTATAGTGTGATTTTTTGCCAACCTTCACCCAAATTCTTTTATTTCTACAGATCTCCAAATATGTTAATCTCGCACTCTTTCTCTCTATATAAATCTACGATAAGCCACACAAAAGTTATATTTAAAATTGCATATAAAGATCTTATTTTTATTAGTGTTGATTCGTTTAAATATGGATTGGTTATGCACAATTATTTTGTTTTTGAGAATTTGTCAATAGTATATAAAATCTGTTTGCACAAATGTGTTTATTTGATTTTATTTATCGCACATAATTTAAAAACTCAAACAAATGGTGAGAAAATCTTACATGTAGTCGAATCTAACACATCAAACAAATGCTTTTATTTCTACAGATCTCCAAATATGTTAATCTCGCACTCTTTCTCTCTATATAAATCTACGATAAGCCACACAAAAGTTATATTTAAAATTGCATATAAAGATCTTATTTTTATTATTGTTGATTCGGTTAAATATGGATTGGTTATGCACAATTATTTTTTTTTTGAGAATTTGTCAATAGTATATAAAATCTGTTTGCACAAATGTGTTTATTTGATTTTCTTTATCGTTCATAATTTAAAAACTCAAACAAATGGTGAGAAAATCTTACGTAAAGTCGAACCTAACACATCAACCTTATGTATATCCAATGGTAATATGACACCTCATTAAAAAATTAATATAGAGATAACTAACTCCGTTATTTTTGCTCAAAAAAAAAAAACTAACTCCTTTATATTTGCTTAAAAAAAAAAAACTAATCTCCTTTATTTTTGCTAAAAAATCTCCTTAAGCAAACTCGCACAACACAAAACACAGCCGCTTTAAATCAATTCTCACAAAACCTCACCAACCCTTTAAGCAAAGTGTCACTACCCTGATTGAACTTCTGTTGCAATTTGCAACCCACCAATTGAATTTTGACTCGATTTTTTTTGTGCACACCCCGCACAACATATATAGGTGTACTGGAAATGTGCTAAGCATTTCAGAACAATTTGATTTTTTCGACCCCCGATGCCAAAAACAAAAGAGAAAAAGTAGTAATATTTTTTTTATTGATATTGCATATAAAGTGTATTTTATTGGTATGAGAGGAAGCTTCTGAGATACAATTTCAAATTCAACAACAGAAACTAATGATTGATGGTTGTGTTATGCGTTGCACGAGTATTTTATTTATTTATTTTTTGAAAAATTATGCAAGTGATTTGGTTGGGAGGAGCTCCGCTATGTGAGAGGTTTGGGCGGCTGTTCGACTTGATTGTGAATAAGTCGAGCACTGTAGCTGAGATGGTCGCTGCTGGGTGAGAGGCGGGCGGGGGGGCGTGGGTGTAGAGGAGACAGTTGTGGGCATGGGAGGAGGAGATGTTGGGGGAGTGTCAGTCTTTACTTCTTCCTTTTACCGTGCAGGCGCATACCCCTGATAGATGGCAGTGGCAGCCTGATCCTGACGTAGGTTATTCCGTTCGCGGTGCGTATCAGCTTCTGACGTCCCTAGATTCATTTACTTTGGGGGAGGCGGAAGATTTTGTGTGGCACAAACAGGTTCCTTTGAAGGTATCCATCCTTGCGTGGCGTCTCCTTCGCGACAGGTTGCCAACAAAATCAAACTTGGTAGCCCGAGGCATTATCTCTCTAGAGGAGCGCTTCTGTGTGTCCGGATGCGGGGGCATCGAATCGACTCAGCATCTGTTTCTCTCCTGTAGCACTTTTGGATCATTATGGGCATTAGTTCGTGCTTGGATTGGTTTTTCGGCAGCCGAAGCTCAGTCTATCTCAGATCACTTTGTTCAGTTTACTTACTCAGCTGGAGGTCTTCGTGCACGCCGGTCGGTTCTGCAGATCATTTGGCTAGCTTGTGTTTAGGTCGTTTGGACAGAAAGAAATCATCGCTTATTCAGAGACGTGGCAAGCTCCGTCACTCATATGTTGGACAAGGTCAAGATGTTCTCGTTTAGGTGGTTAAAGGCTACAAATGTGACTCTTGTGTCCAAATGCCAGGCCTGGTGGTTGAACCCATTTCTTTGTTTGGGGATCGGCTAATTTTGTATCTCGATTTCTTTCCTTCTGTTTTGACACTTTTGTAACTTTGTTGTAGTTCTTCTTGGCACACCTTGTGCTAAGGAGACTATTGTGACTCTTTTGCTTATTTATATATATATATATTCCATTTTGGCTTGTTCAAAAAAAGAAAGGATATTAATTATTTTTTTTACACTTTTTTTACTAAAGAAAGGATATTAGTTTTTGGCATAAAAAAAAAGGAGATTAGTTTTTTTTTTCACAAAAATAAAGGAGATTAGTTATTTCAATAATAATTCCAAATTTTATTTTTTTAATGAGATGTCTTATTGCAATTGAATGTACATAAGGTTGATTCAATTTCATGTAAGATTTTCTCACAAATGGTATATAAAATCTGTATAAAGGTATATATATATATATATATATATATATATATATATATATATATAAATTGTTTATATGATTCTCTGTATTATTTATAAAAAAATTATTATACTATTCTCATTAATGCTCATATTTTAAAAACGCAAACAGTATTTAAAAATACATATAAAGATCTTATTTCTATGATTGAAAATGCATATAAAGATCAATATAAATATATATGATCGTGCGAAAGCTCGGGCATGCAATCTAGTTATAGGATAACTCTTATAATATTAGAACATCTTCAAATAAATAAAATTGGTCAAAGGGTATGATAGAACTTTTTTATTTCAAAGCTATAACAGGCTCTATCCTATAAACTTTAAAATAAAAAAAAATTGTTTTAGAGATTTTTAAAAGATGGAGTGGAGCGGGTAATGGGGACATTGATATCCACCACAAACCTATTTCTAAACCCGCCACGTTTATATCTAATTACATTTTACCTATCTTAAATTTTAAAACGCTTAAACAAAGTCTCAAATTATATTCATATGTTTGCTTTTATTTTTAAGTTGAGTATTAAACAATTGTTTTTTTTATTCATATTGTTTGTTTAAAAGAATTATATTGTTGAAACAAAATATTTTTCGACTTCTATCCATTTTTTAATTTTAAAAGGTACAAAAACTCAATCCAAATTCTATGGAGGTGGGGCGGAATGGGAATACTCGAACTCCATGGAATACCCGAATCCCATTGGGTATGGGTTTTGGTATCTACTTTTCATCCTAATTGAGAATTCAGACGGATTTAGGGATATCCGAACTTTAAAGATTTGAGTTTAATTAGGAAAAGATAAAATTCATTCCCGTCCCATTGTCATGCCTAATCACGACCGACCTAATACAAATCCGTCCATTCATCACTAAAGGAAGAACATTCTTATATTAGAAGACAATTCAATATATATATATATATAATATTTTGCTTCAACTCAAAATTTTGAGATCTTATAATATTAGTTATATATTATTTATACATAAGAAACAATAAAAATAATTATCATTATATATAATGTCAAAAAGAGACATCCTAATCTAAGATTAAATTTGATGGAAAAATTAAAATAGACTATAATTATATTTATGAGTATAGATAATTAACTAATATATTGATACTAATATGATAATTTATGAACATTATTGATATATAACTATTATTTTAGAGCTTCAAAATAGTGAAAAATATGTAAAGATATATGAGATCAAATTACACTAGATATATATATATATATATATATATATATATATATATATATATATATATATATATATATATATATGAGATCAAATTACACTAGTGTAACATTTGAGTAATATTACATCGCTTAATAACGCTTTAACGAATACAAATTTTACAAAATCCATCGTTGAATTGAAAGTTTATATTGTATAGATCATCTATGCTAAATTTTATAAAAATCTAAAATTGTTTGATATATTATTGAGAACAAAAAAATTAACAGTTTATACATTTTTATTGAATACCGTTAATCTTGATCAGTTTCAATAACGCACTCTTATTAAAGGATCTTGCATCCACAAAACTTAAAAAAGTAAAAGAAAAATGGGCAACACATTTTTATTAGAGGATCTTACATCCTTACATATTTAAATGGAGGTAGTATAAATTACTTGATAAATTATCCAATATTGTTACCAACCCAAGATTATTTATTTCTAGGGACAAAATTACTATTTATCGGCAAAACCGGTAGGAGGATAGAAGCTAATGTACATTGAGCAAGCAATCTGTCAAATACATTGAAAGCGAGAGGCGTAAAAAGCGAATCTAATCGGAGAAGTCGGTATCACTTTTTGGCCCTTTTGCCTTTTTGTAGGTCCCATTTACTTCTTTCTCACGTCATTACAACTATTTTTAGCCACTAAATTTCATGGTTCTCATTCAACCATTTGATGACTCATCTTCCACCTGTCACCTCCCCAGTTGTCTTCTTTCTCTCCTCTTATTCTTACTTTACTTAATTGGACCAAAGTTTAATTTTCTCTTAAAATAAATAAAGGTTTAGTAAATAAAAGGAAATAGTATTAAACAGTGTATTGGGACGATGGTTAAAGAAATAAAAGTCATAATGTCTAACAATAAATTAGTTCAAATAGTAAAAGTTTTAAGCCCTTAAGTATGTGGTCAAGGGTTTGATACTCATATGTATAGAGAAAATTCGGTTGGAGGGAAGAATCCACCTTATGTGTCCCATAAGTTACCCGACGAAGATTAATATGGTAACAAAAACAATTCATAATGTAATCTTGAAAATAGTATATTTAATGTATTTAAATATCCGACACATTGAACTGTCTAATTTGGAAGTGGTTTCAGCATCCTTCCGATTGCAATTGCAGGGGATTGAACAGTGATTCTTTATATCAAATCAAATGCCAATCATCACCGACCATTGTTTGGAAGCACATTTAGCATGACCCAAAAAAAAAGTTACAATCGTAGTGAGTTAACTCATTCGGTGGAAACATTGTATGTTATGGAAGAGTTGATGTTTGAAATCGAAAACTTCATTTATTCATTTTATAGATGAAAAAATTCAATTGAGATTAGAAAATCCAATTTATGTGAAAAAACAGCTATTAAAAAATAGTGGATACGTAACTCCATCCAATTATAGATCAAATATATCAATTATTCAATTAATTAAAATTAATTTTTTTTGCCTGTAATAATAATCAGAGGGATTAAGTTTTTTCTATTATGTACAAGTGATGTAAGTCTTTTTTTATCATATGGAAAAATAATACGAAGTTTTTGTGTGGTAATTATTTTGTTAGATAATTTGATGATTAGAATATCACTCATTAAGATAAATAAGTGGATATATAAATATTTGAACTTCAATTCTGCATATGACTTGTAATGTTTTTAGCAACTAAATTATATTTATTGAAAAATTGTTCTTAACACCAATTAAGCCGCTTTGCCCCTACTATAAAAAAAAAATAAAAAATTGCTTTGCCCATGTTTATTTTATAGATTAAATTGTAATTTATCATGGGGTAAATATTCTTTTTACGATATCGATGTTTTGAAATGGTAGTTACAAATTATAAAAATACTTTACTTTCCCACGTTAGTGTTAACTTGAACTTGGGCTATCAATCAAAAGTAGAAATATGAATCAATCAATTTTCCTTTTTTTAGATTTCATGAATCAACCGTCTTAAAGCAATTAAGAAAGAGTAAGAGATGAAAGTCATTTTATTCAATTGTGCTCCTTCAAATTAATTTCATTACGTGGTAGAGTTTTATGTGATATTATCAAATTTGACGTTTTTAATTGCATTATATGTGTTAGTAGTTTTCATTGATTATAGTAAAGTACTTAAATGCGAAGCTTATGTTATGAGTATCTCCAATTTATTAGTTTATTTAGATTGAGCTCTTCTAATGTTCTTAAGTTTTAATAATTAGTATTTTTATCAATTTGAAGTTTTGCCAAAAAAAAAATTAGTATTTTTTATTTTGAGTTGTACCAAAAAAAAAAACTACATATAAACTAGATTAATGTATTCCACCGAATACTGATACGTGAGTGAAGCCGCCAAAAACAGTACCATCAGATCAATGAGACAGAGTGAAAGCCGACGGTAAAGTGTTTAATGTAGTACTTAAACCATGAAACTCTGTCATCTATTAAACTAATCTTTTGGGTAGGGCTACTTATATTCTCAAGTCTTAACAATTTGTAATTTTAGGGAATTTTTATTTTGTCTGCAAATAAAAATATTATAGTTAAGTTGAAAGTGTTAATATATTAAATTAAGGTCACATTGAGAGAAGTGTTAGAAGTGTTAAAGTTTAAATTAGGAAAAATTTATTTTATTTTTCAAACAAACTTTTTTTATATTATGTAGATAAAATGACAAGTCATTAAAAATTAGATACAAAGTAGAGGAACTAGTATTCGAATTCCGATCAAGATATCCGACCTAAAAATTTCAGCATTTCTCAAACAAAATTTAAATTATTATAGAATTCAAGCTTAACCTAACAATAAAATTAATAAATAATCGTGACACTTTCATAAATAAAGATTATGAAAAGAAAAAGATCACAACACTTTCCTTTTATTTGATTGAAGGAAGCTTTTTCTTTACATATATAAATTACAAAGGTCCTATGCAATTGAAAATGGTAAAGAAAAAGTAGACACCAACTTTCTTTATAAAATATCAATTTTTTAAGACAATAGGTAGAAGAGAAAGAGCTACAAAGAACGGGGCAAAACCGAAGGACTTAGATTTGCTACGGTAATAAATTTATAAAATTATACATAATAGTCAATTTTGACCGTCGATTTAAAATCAAACAGTATATATTTAATTTGTATTGAATTAATCTCAATCACCAATTTTAGCAAGCAATTTGTTCCCCAAAATCGAAACCCTTGAGAGAAAAGTTAACACGGAGAGACCAAATCTATCATGAAATATCAAATTTAGCCAAAAACAATAAAATATTAACCAAATTCGTCCTTGTTCTATTATTGTTATTATTATTTAATTTATTTTAAATGTTAGTAGCATATTTTACATGCAATTTTTTCTTTTTTATACTCCCTCCGTCCCTAAACTACATATTAATTACAAATATATATTTTTATCAAGGACAATTTAGTAATTCTGATATTCAAAAAGTATATATTAATTACACTATTAAATTTTTTTAATATGCGTAAAATATGATAAAATGATAAAATTGGATAGAGAGAGTATAAGTGACTTTTTTTCTTGATAAATGGACAAAATGATAAAATTGAAAACTCATACATACAAGTAAAAGAGTCAGAGTTCAAACTCTGATAACAATATTTAATAATTTTATCAATTGAGCTGTGTTTTGAGTCATCAATCGAGAGTGATTAAATAAAATAACATGAGTTTCTTTTAATTAGCTTAACCAAAATTTTAGATTTGATCCATACAGTTGCATGTAAAGTATATTTGAATTATATAAAAATAATTGTATCAATGCGTATAAAAGTTTAAGTAAAAAAGAAAAAGAAATAAGAAAAAAGAAAAACTTGCATAAAAAAAGTAAAAATAAATGAAAAAGAACAAAGAAAAGAAAAAAAAAAAAAAGGCACAAAAGGATGGTAGTACTTACTTTGTCTATGATAATTGTTCATGTTCTTTTGTACTTTTTGCAGTGTGACTTTTAATTTTCAAAAGTCTTTTGTAGGGGTTGTTTGTCTTTTTGCAAACTTTTTTCCCCTTTGAAAAGTTCTGTCAAATTAAAAGCTTTTCACTTTTTTTTACCAAACACTTTCTCTTTTTCTCTTTCTATATCTCATATCTCATTCATTTATTCATTCTTTCTCTATTTCTCTTACAAACATCATAAGTTTCAACAACAACAACAATAATAGAAACATCACAAAAATGAATAGTGAAGGTGACATGAGTGTTAAAGATCATTCTACTATCATGCTCTTTGGTAAGAAGATTCCGGTGCCGGAATATCATACTCCGGCGACATCTCAAAAGGGTTGTCAGATTCAGGCCAAGTCTACAATCATGGTAAATACTCATCTTTTTACTAATATACCCCCCAATAACATTTTTTCCATTTTCATATATTTTTTCATTTAAAAATTTAGTTTTTTTTTTTTTAAATATTTGTATTGGGTTAATAGAATTTTTTCTAAGCTTTCAAAACATTTGAAATTTGTAGAGTATTTATTTCTAATTTATTTGGTAAAAAAAATTAAGAATATGTATCTTGTTCATCTAATAATATGTGTCTAATTGTATGAATTCTAGTAAAAAGTTAATTATTTTTTATTGTGTGTATACATAATTTAATAAATTGGATCTACTCCAATTTTTTATGATATTGATATTTGATACTTAATTATCATTTTATGTGAAAGTGAGGTGTACTTCTGAAAGAAATTAACTGTTTCATTTTGATTGAAACAGTATAATCAAATCCAATAATTGCTATGTGCTATTTCTTGTGATTTTTAAAGGCAATAATAAATTTTTTCTTCATTCCTCTTAAAAATGACTTAATTCTAATGAATTCATGTATATATTTAGTTCAATTCTTGATCAATTGAAAATAGATATGTTTTCATGAATATAATATGATTGGCTAGTAGTAGTGTAATAAAATGAATCTTTGGCAGATTGGTGAAGAGTTTGACGTGACGCTGTGATTTTGTTGAAGCTCTACGGTTTCTTTCAAAATCATAGTGACATAACGAGATTCTGCCAAACTCATTGTTAATCCAAACATAGGAGTTGGAAAACTGCAAGTTTTTGTTAAGGAGATTAAAGTACTAATAATTCATACCATGTGGTTTTTTTTAGTCGAAAATGAATATAACATGAAACGGACATCAGACACAATACTGAAGTTCTCTACAAAGTTCTGACATCAATACGGACATCAGACACAATACTGACCTCGTCACATAGATGCATATAATATAGTTTAAGAAAAGAAGTGTTTCAATGTCACTGCACGTATCAGTGTCGTGTCAGACACTAGACACGCTTCTTCTAAAGTATATAAGATTTTGTTTCTTGATTACTCTATGTTTGTTGCCAAACTTTGTTCTGTATAACTACTGATTATGGTTTACATTTTATAGAATGCTTGCAATAACTCGAAACAAACAAGAATTGAAATGCCTCGTACTCAAAACATTGAGATACCAAAGAATTCTTCTAAAGAAGAAAATGAATCGAAAGTTACTACAAGCACAGTGGAAGATACTATGGAAACTAGCAGCACCGATCAAGACAAAGTCCTAAAGAAACCAGACAAGATTGTTCAATGTCCAAGATGCAACAGTTTCGACACGAAATTTTGTTATTTCAACAACTACAATGTCAATCAACCTCGGCATTTCTGTCGCAACTGTCATAGATATTGGACTGCAGGTGGAACAATGAGAAACGTTGCTGTCGGTGCAGGGAGACGGAAGAACAAACACATTGGTTCGCAGTATCGTCAAATGATTGTAGCGTCCGGTGGAACTCCGGCCGCAAATTTAGAAGCCAATGACTCTCTCCAACATGATAATGGTATTGTCTTAAAATTCGGTCTAGATGTTGATGCAAGTGCTAACAATGGTACGGAAAATCGAGAAGAATCATCATCATTATGTGTATCTTCTGTGACAAACGGTTATACTCGAGGAACCGAGTTATCCGAAACCGAACAAAATAGGTCAAACACTTTGCAGAGTTACCCTGCATTTTCATGGATAGTTCCAATGAACCAAAGTTGGAACAATGTTACTTCCATGGTTCAATCTTCTATGCAAATGTATCCTACTACAATGCAGTGGTGTCACGCGCCGATGGTTGCGGTTACAAACATTTTCACACCGAGCATTGGCTTGCAATTTGTTCCTAGTTCATATGGAAATGGAAATGTTTCAATTGGTTCAAATGGTTGCATTTCACCTTCTTCATCTACTACTAGTAACAGTTTATGTTCAGGTAATGGATCACCAATCCTTGGAAAACACACTAGTAAAGATTCTGTTTTGACTCATGAAGAGAAGCCGGAAATGCGTGTTTTTGCACCAGACTCTTAGAATTGATGAAACAAATCTTGAATAGATTCTGATACCATTTTACAGTATTTTTAGGGAAATTTAGATCCGGGCGACTCCGATTGTAAGATCAGGGAATACCATACCACAAGGACTCAATGTAATATTTTTTGGTGGACTAAATTTCTTGTGCCTAAATTGCATTGTAATTTCTTTTGGGCATAGTTTGTGCCTATTTAGTTAATTAAATTTCTCTTTGCTTTAGAAAGAAAAAACTATATTCAGTGTACCGATCGAACATGTTGGTTGATTAAGTTTTTTTTTTTTTGGTTTACAAGAGAGCCAATGAAACTCGAATTCAGAATCTAATGTATTCTTCTCAAAACTCCTCACCACTAGGTTGGTTGATTAACTCTAATTGAGTGACAATCTATCAAATGAGAAAATTTTGCTAGTAATTCATAACACCCAAATGGACACCATCACACCCAAAATGGTACAATCTACCAAAGAAGAAAATTTGGTTAATATTTCATGAAGACCCCATTAATTTTGTACGTTCACTACAAGTGGCAGCGGCGGCTCTAATGGCGGGCAGAATAGGCAACAGCCCATCTTAACGCCAAAATATTATTGTAAATGATTTCAATCATATAATTATAATCGGACAGTCTTTAATTGTTACAGAAATAGCAGG
Organism: Trifolium repens; assembly: GCA_030408175.1. Lineage (NCBI taxonomy): Eukaryota > Viridiplantae > Streptophyta > Magnoliopsida > Fabales > Fabaceae > Trifolium > Trifolium repens. The sequence continues at coordinate 42,435,670 of CP125839.1, forward strand.
AAATCCGTTTTATACAATGTGTAATAACATTTGTTATCAATCCTTAAATTGATCTATGTTATTTTTACGATTAATTAATTACACATAGCAATATTTTTAGTTTAAAAAAATCCAAATATTTAGGGCTGTTTGCCCTCTCTTGTATAAAAAAAAAAATCCAAATATTTTTTCCACATCGAAAGCGATATAAAAAGCGAATCCAATCAAAGTCGGCATCACTTTTTGGCCTTTTTTTCATTTTCGGTGGGTCCTTTTTCTCTTTCTCATATTTTATCATCATCATTCTTAGGACTAACTTCTTAGCCACTACATCTCTTGGCTCTAATTCATCTATTTGATGACTCATATGCCACCTGTCATAACCTCATATATCTTCGTTCTCCATTTCATTGTTCTACAACCTTTTCTTAATATATTTAATTTTAAGCAAAAATAAAGATTTTGAATTAGCTATATTTATCGATATAAGTAAAAGATTAGTTTGATTAATTAGTGAGGTCCTCTTATCAAAATATATTATTTTTTTATTTATAATTTCAAAAATTAGACTCACTTATAACTGTAAATTTTTATTTTATTGAATTGTAAACTCATAACTTTCAATGGTGGAACTAGAAAAATTAGTATAAGCCATGTTTTTATTAGAAATATTTTTGGTTTTTCATAATATAGATTTTGTTAATTTTATTTGAAGCACCGTACTCTTTTTTTTTGCTTGGTTCTTCTTTCGAGTTTTACAAGTAAATTTTTTAATGAGACAGTTGTATTTGTTAGCATCTATTCTGGTTTTGCTTAGTGGCCCCAAATTTTCCTGTATCTTTTTCCACTTTTTATTTAATTTGAGAGTTAGCTTATTTATGGGGTAAATAAAGGAGTGGCAACATAGTTGGATATCTTTACTTCTCCTATTAAGCTTTCTCCTTTTACCTTAAAAAAATTGAAAAAAAAATATATAAAATTTAGAATTCGAATTTTAACTCATTCAATAATGTTTCTATTAGCTACTGATTGAGCTTATAAATAAAAAGGAAATGAAGATAGATAAATAAAATAAATCAAGATTCAAAAAATATAGTATACAATTAATATGAGAATTGATCTATGAAGTACGAATATTCCATTTAAGAGAGAGTACCAGTACCAAGTACGTACTGTGTATAGTACGCATACAGTATGTATGGTACGCACTAATATTGTATTAATTTTTTTTCTTCAAATTGGGTGCGTGCAAGGTACACGAGGGATACACACGTGGTACCAAACACAAAAAATGCTTTTTTTTTCTTCGGTTTTTTTATTGAGAAAGAGTAAGACTTATAATGAAGGAACAACAAAAATATACGATATTGGTGGAGATGAATGAGATCTATTTAATAGAGTTGATATTTTTGAACTTGCTAGTATCTGAACTAGAGGCCGCTCTTTTTGAGCAAATTGCTATTTAATTTTGATATTTTTTTGTTTTCATTTGAACAATTTGAATCAAGGTTGTCAGAATCTAATTTTTACGTCAACTCATTATAAGTAAAATTAAAATGTAGATTCAACTCATAAACTCGTAGAGTTTACCTTCTTTTTTAAAACCAAAAAGGCGACTGCAAAGAGGAAATCACCTTAAAATATATTAAACATAGGAGGATAATACAAAACAAAATGGAGGGGACCAAACAAAAACTCCATTAACTAGAACTAAGTCAAAACCAAGGCCTGCCTAACTTGTTTTGATTCATACAATCCATAATGAGCAAAGGATCAACAAACCACGAGGCTAAGGAAACAATAGAAAGGCCATGGTTTGCCAAGAGATCAACCACTTGGTTTCCTTCTCTAAATATGTGAGTAACAATGCAATTCATATATTTAGCCATTTGAAGAACACATATAATATTCTTAGAGTTTACCTCATATTAAAATAAACACATATAATATATATTTTAACTTATTTAATTTTGAACATAATTTGAAATTAAAAATTTTATTTTTAATTTAGAAACTTAAGTGTTATGAATACTAATTAACGGAAATATAACAAAATCAATATATTATTAATTTTAAATTAAAAATATAATTTAAAAACTAGATAATTCACACTTAATTGATTTTCTCTCACTCTCCTTAGTTAAATTAGACTACAAGCAGATCCTAAGTAAAGATAGAGAGAGATGTCGTTTCTAGAGAGAGAAAGAGTGGAGACTACGTGATAGTACTATTCATCATCATCTTGCACCATCTTCCTTCCCCACCGCCTTTCCTTACCCTGTTTCTTTCACCATTAACTCTTTTAACATACCTTGGAAATGCCTAGATCTATCTAATGAAGCCAAAAACAACATCATCGAACCACCTAAACCTCTAAAAACTTTTGCTCAAGCCCTAACAAACCTTTGCGATATACCTCTTTCACAGTTTCCTCAACTGGTCCTCAAAGGTGAACGTCTTGCTATCGAAATTCCAGAGATTGCTTATGAAGTTGGTTTAGTTGCATGAAAACACAATCTTCATGGTAGGATCCTCTGGCCAAAGGGTTCGACTCCGTTGTCGGTCGTTGCCTTGAAGGCGAAGCTATCTCTGATTTGGAAAGATCTATAGAGGTGGGGTGTCATCTCACTTGGTAAGGGTTTTTTTGAATTCACTTTTTCATCTTTGGAAGATGTTAGAAGGGTTAGATCTTCTCCTTCATGGAATCTCAACCCTGGTTTGTTGAAGCTTTTTGCTTGGACTAGATATTTTAATCCAAAATTGCAACACAACACTTCGGTTCAGGTTTGGGTTAAAATCTTTGGTTTGTCTTGGGAATATTAGCACAATAATATCTTGTTTACCATTAATGGTAGTATTGGTACACCTATATGTATGGACTCTGCCTCAGCCAAACCGATGCATGAAAGAACTTTTGGTCAGTTTGTGAGAATATTAGTATATATTGATCTGTTACAACCCTTAAGACACAAGTTGTTGGTGGAGAGAAAAAGGTTTGCTTTTTTTTTTTTTTGTAGATCTTGAATATGAACATATACCTGCCTTTTGTGATGGTTGTAAGGTGATTGGTCATAATTTTGAGAATTGCAAAAGATGGAACAAGGAGGAGCACATGAGAAATGATAGAGAAATCAATGTGAAGAAGAAAGCACCTGCAGAACCTAGACAAGTCTTTGTCCCAACTAAAGATGGAAGAAATTCACAAAGCAAGCCAACAGAACCTGTCAATGTGGAAAAAGAAATAATCAATGTGGAGGATACTACAAGCAAATCACATCAGGCCAGCTTGGAGGATGGAAACAAAAATGATTGTGGATCTTCTAGTAAGAACAATCAAGATACACCCATTATTCTTTCTGAAACTAGGCACCCTTTAGTCCTAGATCTTTACTTAGAGAACAAGATAAACAGTTGGAAAAAGATTTGAATGCCAGTTTGGTGGATGGAAACAAACAGGATGGTGGGTCTTCTAGTAAGAATAATCAAGCTACACCCATTATTCTTTCTGAAATTAGGAAATTGAATAATACTATTTTGAGCCATGTGAGTCCTAAATCATTACTTAGAGAACAAGAAAAAGCAGTTGGAAAATGACTTGAATGAAGATTCTGATGAGGAAACTCGTTTACAAGCTTCTTTGGTGAATGACTCCTAGATTGATGAAGCTGTTAGACAAGTTATGACTTCAGGCCAACCTATTATGGAGTCAACTTTACAACCTGAGAATGTAGCTAATGTGAATGTTGTTGTGAATATAGCTGTCAAAGTTGAAAAAGATATGGCCTTTCTCAAAGATTCATGGGCTAAAATGGCTGATGTTGAAGATGCAATTCATAAGAACCTTGAAGATACAGGTCAACATGCTGTAACTCATGAAGATGGATTTCAGGTTCAGTTATCTAAAGGTCAGAAAAGAGCACAAAAAAAGTTAAAACAATCTAGTAGGGATTCATATGCAACCAGATCTAAATGGGTTTCTCCAAGGCCTTTTAGATGAAGTGCATTTTTTGGAACACTAGGGGTCTTGCTAACCCCCCTACAAGATTAGCCTTAAAGAAACTTATAATTCAACACAATCCTGACATTATTTTACTTTCTGAACCTTGGATGTCTTTTGATGATTTTCCTAGTAGATGGTTAGCTAACTTGAATCTCAAGCTTTTTACTTTAAACACTAGAATCAACCTTTTACCTAATCACTGCTGTTTATGCTTCAACAAACTATAGAAATAGAAGAAGACTTTGGAATGCCCTCAATTCTTTACAGGCTCAACATGAACTTCCTTGGAGTTTCTTTGGTGATTTTAATGTTATCTTGGGAGCACATGAGCATAGAGGAAGAATATCTCCTGCTAGATTACCTATTGAAGAATTTCAAAACTGGTCTGACTCCTTTAATCTTGTTCATTTGCCTACTAGAGGAGTGGAATTCACTTGGAATAATGGTAGAGGGGGAAATAGACATACTGAATGAAAACTTGATAGAGTTGTTTGCAATCAATCATGGGTGGATTTATGTAGTGTATCTTCTGTTACAGCTCTTACTAAAATCATATCTCATCATTTTCCTCTTTTATTTGAGTTTCAAACTTCCATTGGTTCTCAAGTATCTCAATTCAAATTCATGAAGATGTAGTCATTGCTTCCTGAGTGTAGAAATGTAATTTTGGATAGCTGGAGTGCTAATGTGGTAGGCTGTCCTATGTTTGTCCTTAACCAAAAGTTAAAAAATCTCAAAGCAAAGCTGAAGTGCTGGAACAAAGAAAGTTATGGTAATGTTGATGATCTTGTGTCTGCTGCTAAGCTCAACCTCAAACAAATTCAAACTCATATACAAGAGAATGGCCATTCTGATGAATTCTTACTTGAAGAGAGAGCAGCTAGTGCTATTTATGAGGATGCTTTGAATAAGCAAAAAGCATTTTGGAAGGAGAAAGTCAGATTGAATTGGCACTTGGAGGGTGATAGAAACACAATGTACTTTCATAGAATAGCCAAAATTAAAACATCAACCAAATACATAAATTCCTTGCAAGATGGTGATACAGTAATCACAAACCAAGATGAGATATCTGAACATGTTGTGAACTATAATAAATCTTTATTTTGTACTAACTTTGTTTTGCAGGATTCTTTGATTGCTGATGAAGTTATTCCCAACATGGTGACTGATGATATTAATGCTCTTTTGACTGTGTTACATTCTCACAATGAAATCAAAGCAGCAGTCTTTGCCCTCAACAAGGATAGTGCACTTGGTCCTGATGGCTTTGGTGCTTTCTTCTTTCAGCATTATTGGGATATTGTTAAGAATGCAGTTATTGATGCTGTGCTGCAATTCTTTTCTTCTGATTGGATTTTGCCTGGTTACAACTCAAATATCATTGCCTTGCTTCCCAAATCTCCTGATGCATCTTCTATAGCTCATTACAGGTCAATTGCTATGGCCAATTTCAAATTCAAAATCATCACCAAAGTCATTGCTGATAGATTAGCTTCAATTTTGCCAAATCTCATTTCTGCTGAGCAACATGGTTTTATTCATGGTAGAGATATCAAGGATTGTTTATGTATAGCCTCTGAGGCTGCAAATCTTCTTCACAACAAATCCTTTGGAGGTAATCTAGCCCTCAAAATTGACATTACTAAAGCCTTTGACACACTGGATTGGAATTTCCTTTTGAAAGTTCTTAAGAATTTTGGTTTTAATGAAAAGTTTTGTAACTGGGTGCATGTGATATTACAATCATCATTTCTTTGTGTTTCTATAAATGGAAAGTCTCATGGATATTTTAACTTTAATAGAGGTGTTAGGCAAGGAGATCCTCTATCTCCACTCCTTTTCTGCTTGGCTGGAGAAGTTTTAAGTAGAAATATTTCAAAACTTGTGACTCAAGGCAGACTGAACTTGATCAAAGGTACAAGGAACTTTAGTGTATCTTCTCATTTCCTTCTATGCTGATGACTTGATGGTTTTTTGTAAAGTAAATTTAAGTGGATTGAGGGCTTTAAAGGAATTATTCAATAACTATGCACTTAGGATAGGTTATTAATAACTCTAAGTCTACTATTTTTTTCGGTTCTATTACTCAACGAAGGTTGAATCTCATTGCTCAATTATTCAACTTTAACATGGGAACCTTGCCTTTCAACTATATAGGAGTGCCTATTTTTAAAGGTAAGCCAAAATCTTGTCTACTTCAACCTATTGCTGATAGAATTAAGTTGAAGTTGTCTGCCTGGAAAGCTTCTTTGTTGTCTATTGCTGGCAGAGTGCAATTGGCCTGGTCTGTGATCCTTAGCATGTTCACTTATAGCATTTCCATCTACTCTTGGCCTGTTTCATTGCTTAAAGATTTAGAAAAATGCATTAAGAATTTCATTTGGAGTGGAGACATTGAGAAAAGAAAACTGGTTACTACTTCTTGGAAGAAACTGTGCAGGCCTTTATCTCAGGGTGGCTTAAACTTAAGATATCTGATTAGTCTGAATAAAGCATCCAATCTCAAATTGTGCTGGTCTCTTCTCAATAGTGATGCTTCTTGGGCCTTGCTTTTAAGGGACATAGTTTTTAGAAAAAGAAGAGTCATTCATCATCATGTTTTTTCCTCTCTATGGAGTAGTATAAAAGATGAATATGATGTTATTTTGGACAACTCAGTTTGGCTGCTTGGTAATGGTAGAGACATAAACTTTTGATCTAATAGTTGGTGTGGAAGTCCCTTAATTGATCAACTCAACATTCCTGCTCAGATTGGTCATTTGTTGTCTTCAACTGTCAGTGATTTCATAATTAATGGATAGTGGTCTATTCCTTCTCAATTATCATAAATGTTCAAAAATTTGAGTACAAGTATTCACAAAGTCAACATACCTTTGGAGGATTCCCAAGACAAACTTTTATGGAAACATTCTGATTCTGGAGACTTGGAGCTCAAGCAAGCTTATTCTTTTAAGGGTTAATAGGTCTTTACCCCCCTGCTAAGTTAGCGTGTTTTGCGTTACCCCCCTGCTAAAAATTTCTTGAAGATTGCCCCCTTGCAAAGTTTTTTTTGTTGGTTTCCCTCATTGAGTGCACTTTTTACATCGGTTATTTTGTTCAACCGATTTAAAAAGTTATGTTTTTTAAATCGGTTATTTTGTTCAACCAATTTAAAAAGTTAAAATTTCTTGCATCCAAGAGAGGAAAAGGGGGGAAACCAAAAAAAAAACTTTGCAAGGGGGCAATCTTCAAGAAATTTTTAGCAGGGGGGTAACGCAAAACACGTCCACTTAGCAGGGGGGTAAAGACCTATTAACCCTTCTTTTAAATTGAAGCAATTTCAGGCTTTACCTTAGGCAAAATTGATTTGGAATTTGGCTATACCCCCATCAAAGTCTCTAATGGTGTGGAGATTGATGCATCAGAAAATGCCTACAGATGAGAACCTTATGATTAGAGGTTGTGCTCTCCCATCAATGTGCAATCTCTGCAACTATCACATTGAATCTTTTTTCCATATCTTTTTTGAATGCTTTTTTGCCATAAGACTTTGGTCTTGGTTTGCTGGCTGCTTGAACATCACTATCCAATTCACTTGTATGGAAGGCATGTGGAATTTGTGTGACATGAACTGGTCTCCACATAGTAAAGTTACCATTATTGCTGCCATCACTTCTTTTAACAACACTTCATTATCATCAATCTTTTAAATTCTATTTGTTTCTGCTATGTCCTTGATTATAGCCAACACTTCATTATCAGCTAACAACAATTCTAAGCTCTCTACTAGCTCTTTAAAAGACTTTTCTTTTCTGAAAGCTTTTAGGATTACCATACATCAACCTAGAATTCCTATCCTTAAGGAAGTTTGTTGGCAACCTCCTTTGTTGAATTGGTATAAGTGTAACATTGATGGTGCATCAAATGGAAATCCTGACATTTCTTAATGTGGAGGGATTTTTAGGAATCATGAAGCTAATTTCAAATTTTCTTTTGTTGAACCTTTGGACATTACCACTTCTTATGTTGCTAAACTTCGTGGAGCCATGAGAGTTGTGGAAATTGCCTTTCAAAATAATTGGAAGCAATTGTGGATTGAATTAGACTCAGCCCTTGCTGTCTCTGCCTTCAACAATCTGACTAGACCAGTTGCTTGGCAGTTAAGAAACAGATGGAAGAATGTGTTGTTTTTGATTAGACAAATGAATTGTGTGATAACACATATCTATAGAGAGGGCAATCAAGTTGCAGACATGTTGACAAACCATGGTTTAAATCTTACTTCAATTGTTTTTTGGAATGAGCCACCTTTGTTTATTAGGGATAATGTTAATAGAAACAAACTTAGAATTCCTAGCTTTAGATTTTGCTCTACTTAATGGAGTTTTGGCCTAGTCCCCTCCATTGTATATATTTCTATCTTCTTACTTTATATATTTTGGGTGGTTAGCTCTTTGCTACCACCTTCTTTTTTTGCTAAAAAAATAAATAAATTAGACTACAAGCATGTATTTTAGTTACAAATAACACAACAACTATATGCCCAATATATCTTGTAAAGAAATAATCTCTCTCATTTTTTTCACGTATTAAATATGACTATTTGAATCATGCATGTCATGTGAAATTTAATATTATATATGATTGAAATACAAAGTGATTATATATTTTAACCCTTATTTTTTTATTTTATTTTTCGAAACCCCAATTATATTAGGTATCTTGTTTTCGTTGATAATTATGTATTTTTTTTTAAAAAAATATTTATGTATCTATTATTTATCAAATTTATTATATTGAAATGACCATAAATATAATTAAATATCCACAAATCTTAGTTCAACTGGCAAAAATGTCAAAATTGTTAGGTCGGATGCTATTTTGTCTATCAACCGAAGAAAAAATTATTATATTTAAATAATCACATAAATTTTTGCTATATTATATTATTTTATCAAAATATAATTACTTATTTGTTTTGTTTTCAATTGTTTCATCTATTCTTTTTGTATTGTTTTCTTTTCTTTTTTCACACATGTGCATACAAATGAGAGACATTGTTGGGGATACAAGAGTACTAAAAAATATTATTTGTCTAACTCTTAATGTATTTCCCCGTTCCTATGGCCCCTTTTATAAGCAAAAATTCTCTTTTTAGGATCATTGAATAATTAATGTATTTGATCTATAATATAGACCAAATAATCAATTTTTTAACCATAAACTTATACTTATAAAAAAGAATATAATATTACAAAAAAACAATTGTAAAAATTAAGTATAAATAATTGTTACTCCTATAATTATTAATATTATAAAAATTAAGTGTCTCGCTAGATATGATATTTTATTTATTACTAATATTATAAAATTGAACTTTTAATAATTTTATAGGGTGTTAAATCGTAAAAACTCGATAGGTAAAAACAATCGAGATTTTAACACCCTTGATTTGAATTAATTATAAAGTATGTTTTTTTATGTTTAATTATTTATTTTAACAGTGTAATTTTACTTATATAATTATATTTTTAAAAAATTATATAAACGTTCTGTACCTTATAGTTTTTCTAGAAATACCGTATTTGGTATTGGTACCTGTACCTAGGAAATGTAGGAACTGATTTGATCGGAAGAGATGGAAAGAAAATACTCTGTTTCATATTAATAAACTTATTTGCAAAAAGTAGAATTAGTTTAAAATAATTTATTCTTTCAATTTTCAAGGTAGTTATTTTATAAAAATCTTTTTAATATCTCCTATTTTGAATTTATATTACTAATAAATAAGCCAATATTGAATAAGGATATAATATAGTAAAACTATTATTTAAAATTTCTTTTTTTAAATTTTGTAAAATTGTCAAATATATATATATGAATTTTTGTGCGGTTTAAAGACAAGAAAACTGTCATTGAAGATTAGGAGATGTAAAAAGTCAAAAGTTTGCACTATGGAACCTAGCCACCGTTGTGGCACGCTTCACAGAAGCTTGGAATTTCGTCCTGAAGCCCTGTCACGGCTAGTGCTTATCTACCCACGGCTGTCAGGTTTTACTGAGTGGAAAGATCAGTTTTTAACTCTTCATTTCACCTTTTATTACTCACAGTGTATTACTTACTTTAGATGTCTACTGATTTCCACGAACATTAAGGTTCTCAAGGCTATATATAGGGCCTCTTTCTCATGGTGAAAGCATAAAAAATCTCTTGTATAATTTGCTAAATTATCAATAAAGTCCATTCTTGTTATTTTATCTTGTTTTCTTAGTTTAGTTTATGCTTGCAACTGCTCATCATGTGTAGGTGTCAGTAGTTTACCACCATCTTAGGGTTATGGAGAGTAATCCATAGCATTTTCTCTTGATCATCTTATGCTTTTGTTCATTGTGATTACTAACAAGCTATATATCATATGTTATATTGTATTTGTTGTTTATCTTAGGACTAGAAGATGAAGCACCGAAAGGAGAAAATGATGTATATCTTGATCCTCTATGCTATCACCAACTTATTGTGCTAACCATGCATCTAGGGGTATGTGATGATCGATCTTGTTTTCGCAGGCGTCCCATTAATTGCCAGCCCGAGACGAGACGATTTCAAGTGGTTATCCCATTCTATATATTTTCTCATGACAAAAACATGATTATATTGAATTAGGAAATGTTTGCTTGTGATGAAAGCTATGATCCTAGGACGATTTTTATGAGAAATATATTTATTTGCTCAATATATTTGCTTGATCGATCTCTCATAGAACCAAATTAATCTTCCAATATTCTCTTCATATTTGTCTCATAATTTCTATTTCGCTAATCTTTCTAATGTCTATAAATAAGTTTTACCTTGTTTTTCTTAGTCCTTGTGGATTGATACTTTTTTTATTACAACGATATACTCATACCCTTACGAGTGTATCAATGATTATTGGGCAAACTATTTCTACCTGACATTGCTTCTTGAATGTTGACAATGATTGAACCCAAAGATCCTAAACCTTCTATTTTGTACACAATGAACTTTGGTCTTGATTCCAATTTGTTGGAGCTGATGCATGAATCAAGCAGCTCAATCTGAGCGTACCTAACAACATACAAACACACACACTTTGAGAGGTTGAAAAAAAGAGTAACGAAAACAAGAAAATTAGAGAATAGTATTTCTTTATTGATAAGATATTGAAAATTGTCTTTTACATCATAAGGAACACTATGTATAGCACTCTAAAAATTAGAGTAATTAACAAGTAACTACCCTAAAAGTTAGTTATTCTAACCAACTCTTCTAAACTAATTTCTATTAGGTTAAGGTTTGAAATTATAAATCAACACACTACGTACCCTTTGATAATTTAGAGATTTTTATCTAACAAACAACTAATAAGAAAAAGTCATATGTATGTGAAATAAAATTTTGTTAAAAGCTAGTTATGAATACCACATGCAAATCCATTTATATGACTTGTTTTCATTAATTATTTAATAAATATCTCCAAATAATCAAAAGGTAGTCTAGATCTCACCATAATTTTATTAGAATATCATCGCTTCCTCCGTAAGGAAAAACTGTAACATTTGTGGATGTGTGAGTTGGAATCCTCGCTATTTTAGAATTGGATTAAGTAGGTAGTCTATTAAATATTTTAAAATAATTTAAACTTCTCTGTGTATTAATTCTCTTTCTTCTAACGTTTCTTTATTTTATTTTTTTGTTTGTTTTTTAATTAATCTTTTGGTTTTTCGAGAAAGGAGTCCAATAATAGAGTTTCCTGATAAAGTAAGTAAAGTTTAGGTAAAAATTGTTTCAACCAGAAATTAAATTCTGATTCTCCCGATCGATTTATCTTAAGTGGAGTTCATTAACCACTTGAGTCAAATATCTTATTTTTTTTTGGCTTTCACTACCAGTTTAATCTGGTTCGGGGGTCAGTTCTGGCATCAAGTGGTTCCACCCCCCGATCGCAGTTGTGGGGGATCGAATCGCAGTCCTCCCTACCAAGTTCAGCGCCAATCACCACTGAACCAACTAACGATTGGTCAAATTTCGGTAAAATTTACGTAGACTAAATACCAAAAAAAAAAAAAAATTATATTATTATGGCTTTAAACCTACCCCAATCCTTTATTTCTTATAAAAGAGCATTCAAATATCTTTTCCATTTTGCAAGAGAAATAGACAATTCGATAATACATTTTTTTATTTATTTCCATTTACATTAAAACCAAGCACCACTTTCATACAAGTCTACTTTCGATAGCTAGATTTATCATATGCACGTCGGTGTTGTAGATAAAGATAACATCTTATATCTCTTGCATAGGGATGTCAATGGATATCCATGGACGCGGATAGTATGATATCCGTGTTCGCTCCGTCAAACAAATATAATATCCGCGTCTGCTCCATATCCATGCGGATATCCGTTAAGCGGGTAATCCACGAATATTGAAGTATCCGCGGATATTAACAGATATCCATGGATGTTATTTTTTTATTAAAAAAAGTATTAATTATTGAAAAAAATATATTTTTTTTAAAGACAAAACATTAACACATAATATTCATAAAATTTGCTCTATTTTTAATGAAAACACCAAATCTACAAACAAAAATCACCTCGCAGAACTGCAAAAAGAGCCAAACAAAGCTAGAATTTATATTAAATAGCCAAACTGCAAAAGATAAAATATAAAAATACTAGAATTTATATGTAAGTATAGATATTTAAGTAATTTTACTAATTATTTAGCGGGTATGGATATCTGCAGGCGCGGATAGTATTAAACCCGCATCTGTATCCATTAAATGCGGATAATTGAAATATCCATTTATTTTATCCGTGGATATCCATTAAGCTATCTGCTTCGTGTCCATGGCGGATTTTATCCGCAGATATCCACGGATATGGATATTTTTGCCATCCCTACTCAAACACAACAATATAATTTCTTCAAGTTTCGTTGTTAATGAGAATATTTCGTGTACGGATAACTAATTAGTCATGTTCAATGAATTTCACATTTAAACTTTGTTATCATGTAAAAAGAACATGTACATTATATTCTACACCTACTTTTTATTATGCCAAAAAAACAATGAAAAATAGATGAATGTTTTCTTTGATAACTAACACAATGCATAAAAGGAAATAGTTAGATGAAAATAACAATGTAAATTAAATAATGTAGAAAATTGTCATAATCAAAGTATTCAAGACTTTTGTTACATGGAAAAAAATAGAAGCCTAAGAAATTTTACACTTCAAGCTATTGGACAAATATGCTACTTATATCTTTTAATAGCATAAACTAAAAATTTCAAAAACAATTGAAATGAACAACAAGAAAAAAAAGGAAATTCTGTATTGGCAAGCACAATCAATATATATTCATAATGTTATAATTAATAGATGATCTAGCATTTGCAATAAAATCAAAGAGGCAATTATCATAGACAAATATACTCAAAATGAAGTTCATTACCATCTTAATGATATTCTTCTTTGTTCTTCCTTTCTCATTGGCTCAACTAAGGTTTGGCTATTATAGCTTTACATGTCCATTAGCAAATGAAATTGTAAGTGAGGCTGTGCAAAACTATTACCAAAGTGATATAACCATTGTTGGTGCCTTGATTCGTTTGCACTTTCATGATTGTATTTCCAATGTAAGATCCTGTTTTTTATTTTAATTTTTTTAAAGCAATTATTTATATTTCTAATTTTTAATCATATTTCTATTTATATTCATATTTTATACAAAATATAATATAGCACATCAATTTTGATTTTAAATGTTGATTATTGCTTCAACCAAAATTGGATCCGAAACTTTGTGTTTAAGAGAAATATGCCGATATACTGTCTTCTCAAGTTGCTAGTTTGTATCACGATGATTTAGTAGGAGTCTCTACTTCTAATTTAGTTTTCGTGTAGTTTTGGCTTAGGTACCTTTCATTATAAAAAAAATTAAAAATATGCTGACGACATGCTATTAGTATTTTTGGATCATTCAATCACGAGATTTAAATAGTACACTAAGATCCAAAAAGGTCATTGAAGTAAAATTAAATGTAAAGGAACTAAAATGATCACACATTTTATACCTTTTTTTTCTTCTTCCCTATTTCAGGGTTGTGACGCTTCAATACTAATAGATTCAACAGAAAATAGAAAATCAGAGAAAGATGCAAGACCAAACCAAACGCTACGAGGATTTGACCTAATTGACGACATCAAGAGTACCTTAGAACAAGAATGCCCCGAAACCGTTTCGTGTGCAGATATCATAACAATGGCCACAAGGGAAGCAATTGCATTAGCAAATGGACCAAGATACCATGTCTTAACCGGAAGAAGAGATGGATTAGTATCAAATGCCTTAAATGTGACAATTCCTGGAACATCACTTAATGTGTCACAAGCTCTAAAAAAATTTACCTCAAAAGGGTTAACATTAGAAGACATGGTAACCCTTATTGGAGCACACACTATTGGTTTTTCTAAATGCAAATTTTTTCAAAATAGGCTATCAAGTTTTAGATCAGGAAGAATTGACCCTACAATGGATCCTAATTTAAATGCTTATTTGGTTGAAAAATGTGGTTCAATATTTAACCCTGCAGAGAATCATACTTCAGTGTTTTTGGATGAAGAAACACCTTTTGATTTTGACAATCAATTCTACAAACAAATTATTAATAGGAGAGGGATACTTCATATTGATCAACAACTTGCTTTGGATCCTATTTCTAGAGATTTGGTTTGGAATTTTGCAAGAGGTAATTTTAACTTTTGGGATAGATTTGGAGTTGCTTGGAGTAAGCTTGGAAGAATTGAAGTTTTAGTTGGCAATGAGGGTGAAATTAGAAGAAATTGCAGGGCTTTCAATCATGATATTTGAATGTTGATTTATTGTTATAATTTGTATTTTATTTTAATGTTTTTGGTTTTTATACTTCAAAAATAAGTGTGGCTTCTATTATGTCACCATGTTATTATACCATAATATATCATACATGTGATGAATTATTAGTTTGAAGATATGAATTATTTATCTATAAATACCATAATATATTTAATTTTACTCTTTTCACATTGTGAAATCTTCTTATTTGTAATTTCTTTTGTCAATCATTGTTTTGTTATTTTTTTTTTTGTGTTAACTCTCTGTTTTTTTAGGAAAGGGGCCCCCAATAATTCAATATTTGAATTTGGGTTCTTTCGAACCATTCATCTAAAAAGAAACTTGTTATTCAGTTGAGTCTAATATCTTGATTAATTATGGTATTGTTATTGTCTAAACCAGCTTTCTATTTTAATCTACACTGCTCCACATATGTCACACCATGTGACTTTTTATGTTTTAATGGAATAAGGTTTAATATATATATATATATATATATATATATATATATAGGGGAGAGATCAAATTACACCGGTGTAACATTTGAGTAATGTGACACCGCTCAATAACGCTTAAACGAGTTCAAATTTTACAAAATTCACCGTTTGATTGAAAGTTTATATCGTATAGATCATCTATGTTGAGTTTTACAAAAATCTAAAATCGTTTGGTATGATATTGAAACACATCAAGATTAGCGGTTTAAGCGTTTTTATTGAATACCGTTAATCTTCATGTGTCTCAAAAACATGTCAAACGATCACTAGTACAAATATGACTTATTAATAAGGGTTTTACATCAGTGGAAAAGATACCAGATGTAAAAAGGAGTATAAGATACTTTTTACATCTGGTTTTAATTTTACTTGTAGTGAAAAATACATAGACATAACCTTTTACATCTGGTTTTCACCTTATCAGAAGTAAAAATAAACGCGGTGGCAATCCTGTAATTATAGTGAAAATTGTCTAAAACAAATTTGCAACTGACCATAATATCCTCAGATGTAAAAAGTCTTCCAATATTTTTATTTTTATTTTTGTTTGAATGGAAATTAATTAAGTCAACAAGTAAAAAACAAACATAACACAAACAGATCTTTCCCTCACATATCTCTCACGCGAACCCTAGACCACAAACAGAAACAGAATTGTTCCCTCACGTTTCTCTCGATCGTTCATTCTCAATCTCCCACTCTCACTCGATCGATCGTTCCCTCTCAATCTCTCACTCAGAATCGCAAACCCTAGCCTCTCTCACACTCGTCATCTCTCGAACTCTAGCCTCTCTCACTAACAATTTGTTGAAATACAAAAGTAAGTATAGATTTTATCGTCTCCACAGGGACTGATGCGATATCGACGCCGTTCAACAATCAATATAATTCTAAGTAAAGTGATTTGAAAATATTTGTTATGAAAACTTGTGAAAATAAAGTAGTAAGTGCAATAAAAGGAATTGTTATCAGAGAGAAAAGTTTGGTGGGATTAGATTTCACCGACCCAACCACATGTATCATTCGAATCAGTTACACAGGTTCTAGCTATCAATCAATTCTATCACATATCACTCACGTACGTGTCCGTTTCCAGAGCACGATGAGAATCCCGCTATATTCATTAACCCTCGATGTCTCGAGTGATCGATCAATATACCGGCTATATCGTATTGCTCAAACTCCGATGTCTCGGACAATTTAATCAACACAATAGTTTTAAAACTTGATATTTAGAGTGAATATTAAACCTAAATCTATGTCTAGAGTTTAGAATTTAATAGATGATTGTTCTAGGTCTCGGATTCAAAAAGCATACGTCTATACCATTTCAAAACCTAGAATTAAAACATACAGTTCAAGAACAACATCAAAATTGATAACTAAACTAAAACCATATATAATACCATGATCAAAAGAAATACATACACATAGTGAAAATTCTGGCACACCAGTACAAGATGTTGTACACGATGTTACAACACTTTTACCAGCTTTAATAGACAAATCGTAAAATAGTAAATAGTGCAGAAATAAATAAACACACAGTGATTTGTTGACCCAGTTCGGCGCACCTACGTCTGGGGGATACCAATCCAGGAGGAATTCCACTAATAGCCCTAGTTCAAAGTCTTACAGCAAACTCCTCGTTTACAACTTATCACCTAGCAACTATCCTTATGTCCTTCTACCTAGGAACTCCTAGGTATGAGTTCCCAACTCACTCCTTAATATCAACAGTACAGACAGCACTGTTGTTGATTCAATCACTATGATGGAGACACTCTCCTAAACACTAGATTACTCTTACCTAAAGGCTTCGAGCAATACACAAGCACTAAGATCCAAACTCCTTGCTTAAAAGCTTTGGAGAGGACACACACACAATAACTATCTCTTTGCTTAAGAGCTTCAGAGACACTTATGTTTACAACTCAATAGAACACACAGTCCTAAGCTTGCATCAAAATGATACAAGAAAGGCTCACAAAACACAAGCACACACACGAATCCTAATACGGCTAGACTTAACAATTACGCTTGAACAACTGCCTAAATTAGGTTTTGATTCTTCAATATAAAGCTGATTAAATTTGGGCTTCAGTAGCTTTGCCCATGAGAAAGATCCAGCTCACAAATATAAAATAAAACCATATCTTAAAAAGATACGTTTAGAAAATATAATTCTTCATAATAATTCCCAAACCAATCTCTGAGCAAAAGATCTGTTTAGGAAATAAAACTTCCTTGATGCACAAGCCAAGAACTGATATATAAGAGAAAAGATCTTCTCTAAAAATAAAACCCGCGCGCATTAAATGCTGCCGCCAGCTGGCGCGCTCTCGTCAGGTCATGATGTTGTAACATTACATCACACATCCTGCCTACATATTGTTTTACCAAAATGCAGCCAACATCAAATAGTCAACAAACTCCCCCTTTGGCAAATTTTTGGCTAAAACAACTTGGGATCACACAGACAAGCTACAAAGATACATACATCACTAACACTTCTTCACATCAACAAAAACACACAAAAGAAGAGAAGCGTAGCACATCTTCAAAAAAAATTTCCAACCTTACTCCTCCATGGAAAACATTAGATCAGAATTCAGACGTATCTTTAGAGCACATCAGAGGCATACAACAGCGGAAACACAGAAAACTACTTCGCCTTAAGTGATCACAGACATTAGCAAGGATGACACAAACAGGATGTTCCAACATCACATACAACATCTCCCCCTGCATCACATACATAGTACTCCCCCTGAAATGATGCATAGTAGACTAACACAACAGATCATGCATATCAAGCAAGTACTAACACATAGGTATATATCAGATCATTTCAGCACATAACATCTACCAGAAAAAATTATACTACCACTACCAGAGAACATGTGGAAACACATGTTGTAACATCTACTCCCCCTTTTTACCACAAATTTGACAAAGATATAGAGATTCAGAACAGTGTAGCTGAGTAGATCACATAGGAGATCACAGAGTACCAAGTACTATTACATCCAAATGCACTAGGGAGTGCTTAAAATATCCAGGGCATAGCCCAACAATCAGAATAGTAACAACAAATCGGATGTCAGCCAAGGCAAGGCCACAGATGCTGAGACATCTGACACAACATTCGACTCATGTAGAGTTTCCTTGAGCGAACCAATAACATTATCAAAATCAGTAGCACTACCAACTACCCTAGAAGTTGGTATGTCTTGTGCCAAGGATGTTCCAACATCCGACACCACATTTGGGATAAGAATGGTATCCTTCAAGGAGTTCAACACATCCTCCACAACTTTGTTGTTCAATGATTCTTCAGCAACAGGTGAATCAGGAACAACTTTATCAGCAACAACCCCAGACACAGTAGGAATTTCATGAGTTGCCCCTTTTTGAGTTTCTAGGGTTTCAACACCAGAATTAGATTTTCCCTCCACCTTGGTAGGTGACATACTGACACATTCAATGGCAACATTCAAACTAGGTTGTCCTAGAGTTTCATCAGATTTAGGCTTTACTAGTGGCCTGGTTTCAGTACCAAAAGGGACATAAATCGACGTAGAGGGAGATTCACTTACAGGCATAAATGTTCCTTTCTCCACAGTAGAAGTTTTATTCTTATTTGCGGTAATAACTGGAACAGTAGTAATGGGAGTTTCCTTGGTGATTAAAGTAAATGAGCCATCTTTGGGTTTCCATTCCTTCTTGACATTTATCACTTCAGGTGCAGGCTTTGCTTGCTGATACCGCTCGGGATACCCGTACAACTTGAAACAGAAAGGCCTTATATGTCCCTTCTTACCACAATGGTGACATACCCACCTTCGACATCTCTTCTGACTTTTAGGTCTTTGGTGCACATGGGGTTTTGAATCAGACTCAAATTTAGGAACAGGGTAGGTTCTAGGATGTTGAGTATGATGCTTCAACATCACGTTTCCAGTGCAAGGATCAAAAACTCCTTCAGCGGGCATAAACTTGGTATCCGGATTCAGTTGATGTTGGTTAAGACTTGTGTAGTTGTACCCAACTGACCTTGCCTTACCACTTGGTACACTCTCCAGGATTTGTTCAAGAAAATTGGTTCCTGGGTTCAGCTGGCTCACACGTTTCCTTAAGTCATCCATTTGGATATTAACTTGGGTGACTTCATCCTGAGCTTTTGACGCCTTTTCAGCCTGTATGTTCACTTCAGCTTGGAGTTTGTTAATGGTCTTTTTCTGCTTCTCAAGAATTCTACACATTTCTTCATACCTAGTGAGTAACTCTTTGTAGGTGCTAGCAAGTTCATCAAAAGTTATATCTTCATCACAAGAATCTTCATCAGATTCATATCTACCAGTGAATGCTGCAATATGCTCAACAGTTTCATCATCAGGTTCACCTTTTCTCTGAACATTGCTGTTTTTACTGATGTTGAATGACATGTTCTCAACATTTGGTCTTGGTTTCCTATCCATCTTTTGCAGCACCTTATTAAATTGCTTCCCAAGATCTATAATAGCATTCGAAATTCCTTTATTCGTCTCCATGTCACATTGAATCTCATTATCATCATCAGTGTTGGAGATAGCTGTTATGCTTTTGTTCTTCATTTCAGATCTTTCATTTATAGATAATTCAAAGGTTTGAAGTGATCCAATAAGCTCATCCACTTTCATGCTTGAGATATCTTGAGCTTCTTCAATGGCTGTAACTTTCATGTCAAATTTCCTAGGTAGAGACCTAAGAATTTTTCTCACAAGCTTTTCTTCAGGGATTTTTTCACCAAGTGAATCAAATGAGTTGGCAAAATCAATCACGTTCATATGAAAATCATGTACACTTTCATCTTCCTTCATTCTGAGGTTCTCAAACTTAGTGGTTAGAAGTTGGAGCCTTGACATCTTTACCTTGGGTGTCCCTTCATGAGTGGTCTTGAGAATTTCCCAAGCATCTTTTGCCACAGTGCATTGCTTGATCAGCCTGAAAATGTATTTGTCCACTCCACTAAATAAAGCATTCAAGGCTTTGTTGTTTGCAAGAGCCAACTCATCTTCTTTCTTAGACCAGTTCTCTTCTGGCTTTAAATTGGTTGTGCCCCTCATCACAGGGTGTTCCCAACCTTTGATAACTGCTTTCCAAGTTTGGCTATCCATAGATTTTAGAAAAGCCATCATACGCGACTTCCAGTAATCATAATTGGTGCCATCCAAAAGCGGTGGTCTGCCAAACGATCCTCCTTCCATGTCCATAGTACCAGAAAATAACTTCCCTGGAGCTCACCCAAATATGTTAGGGTGCCCGCTCTGATGCCAATTGAAAATTCTGGCACACCAGTACAAGATGTTGTACACGATGTTACAACACTTTTACCAGCTTTAATAGACAAATCGTAAAATAGTAAATAGTGCAGAAATAAATAAACACACAGTGATTTGTTGACCCAGTTCGGCGCACCTACGTCTGGGGGATACCAATCCAGGAGGAATTCCACTAATAGCCCTAGTTCAAAGTCTTACAGCAAACTCCTCGTTTACAACTTATCACCTAGCAACTATCCTTATGTCCTTCTACCTAGGAACTCCTAGGTATGAGTTCCCAACTCACTCCTTAATATCAACAGTACAGACAGCACTGTTGTTGATTCAATCACTATGATGGAGACACTCTCCTAAACACTAGATTACTCTTACCTAAAGGCTTCGAGCAATACACAAGCACTAAGATCCAAACTCCTTGCTTAAAAGCTTTGGAGAGGACACACACACAATAACTATCTCTTTGCTTAAGAGCTTCAGAGACACTTATGTTTACAACTCAATAGAACACACAGTCCTAAGCTTGCATCAAAATGATACAAGAAAGGCTCACAAAACACAAGCACACACACGAATCCTAATACGGCTAGACTTAACAATTACGCTTGAACAACTGCCTAAATTAGGTTTTGATTCTTCAATATAAAGCTGATTAAATTTGGGCTTCAGTAGCTTTGCCCATGAGAAAGATCCAGCTCACAAATATAAAATAAAACCATATCTTAAAAAGATACGTTTAGAAAATATAATTCTTCATAATAATTCCCAAACCAATCTCTGAGCAAAAGATCTGTTTAGGAAATAAAACTTCCTTGATGCACAAGCCAAGAACTGATATATAAGAGAAAAGATCTTCTCTAAAAATAAAACCCGCGCGCATTAAATGCTGCCGCCAGCTGGCGCGCTCTCGTCAGGTCATGATGTTGTAACATTACATCACACATCCTGCCTACATATTGTTTTACCAAAATGCAGCCAACATCAAATAGTCAACACATAGAGTCAATTACACCTAATCCCAACAAAGAGAGATTAGCTACTCATTTTAATGGTAGCTTTACAAAGATTAAGGATAAAAGAGATGAACAAACTTATCAATGATGATTTCTCAACTATTGTTGTGAATCCACCTTCAAATCCCCTTGAATCTGGCTCCTAGGGTTTCCCTCTGCTTCTGCTACTCTATTACAAGTTATCTCCCAAGTCTCTCTTTAGAAAAATGACAGCAAGCTCTATTTATACTATTTCTGAAAATTAGAACTCGCTGAGCGAGCTCCAGCTCGCTCTGGCGAGTTGACCTTTCTTCACCAGAGGGTTACTGCCACGTCAAGAGTGAGTTTGAACCGCCTTCACTCGCCCTGGCGAGTTGTTACTCGCCCTGGCGAGTTGCTGCTCGCTCTGGCGAGTGTATCAGATATCCAATTTGATGCTCTCTGCCTCTACTCGCCCTGCATTCGCTCTGAGCTCGCCCTGGCGAGTTAACTTGCAATTTTTCTTCAAATTTCTGCACAAATGTTGAGATTTAGGGAGACTTAATTGAAAGAAATGACTTAAACAAATATGTACAATAAAGTGGGATAAACCTAATGAATATCTTACAAAACAAGTTAATAAGTGCTTAAAACATATATGACTTTTAGCTACTTTTTGGCACTTATCAATCGTTCATTCTCAATCTCCCACTCTCACTCGATCGATCGTTCCCTCTCAATCTCTCACTCAGAATCGCAAACCCTAGCCTCTCTCACACTCGTCATCTCTCGAACTCTAGCCTCTCTCACTAAGAATCGCGAACCCTAGTGTCTCTCACACTCAGTATAATGAATCGAAGCTCTCTCTGCTCGTTCCTCTCCCTCCGACTGAAAACACAAACAGGTGCTGATTCTATTCTCAAATTTGTTTATGTTTTCTTAGTTTTTATTTCATTTAAAGTTTCAGTGATTTTTTTGTCTGGTATAGTGGAAATCTGTTGTAGTTTTTTGTCCGATAGCATTTCTTTTAATTTTATGGGAAAATTAAACGATGGAGTGAATACAGTGTGCTTTTGTTTGGATTGGAATTTGTAAAATTGACTTTAGATTAAACTTGTTATGAGTTATATATGTGGAATTTGTGAATGTGATTTCAATTTTTGACGCAACAAATGTCATTTGCATAGTATATTTCTAAAAATGGCTTACTATTAGATGTGTGGTTACTGATATGTTGTTCATTATCATTTACTAACACCAAATTAGTCACGTTCTGAAGGGTTGCATATAAGTTGTGACGCACTATCTTTGTTATTGCATATAATTGCAGTCATATAGGGTGATGCGGCCGCTTAGATATAGAAAATTCTTCATATTCCTGTTCAAATTGTGGCTGTGAATCAATCGCTTGAAATTCGATCTGAGATAATCGATCCGTTAATTTTAACTATTAAAGTTCCGGATATCACATAGAGTTGATTTTAACTGTCCCCTTGTTTTTAAATGGCCCAATGTATCTGGTGTGCTAGATATGTTTATATTGCGGATGCTTTTGGATTTTATACTGTAGTTACTTATCAGTTTGTACAAATTAACCGTTTTTAGTGTTTATTTAAAAAATTTAGTTAGTCATTATTACCCTAGTGTTGCAAAGATGTATCACTATAGTAGTAGATAATAGATGTATATTGCTGTTCTTTGATTTTGATTTTATACTGTAGTTATTATTGAAATATGCAAATTAATGAATTTTCACGAGCAGTTTTGTCTCCTATTGTTTTCTAACCAATAGTGAAGATCATGATTCGGAAAAACTATAAATGAAAATGTTGTTGGCATATTTGTTTTCAGGTTCTCTTGTGATATGGATTCTACAGTGCAGTCATACCAACATCGATCACTTTGAAAATTGCAACCCAACACTTTGAAAAGGAGCCTGATGGTGATGGGAGTTCTGCTGTGCAAATCTATGCATGTATTCTATTGCAGCCTGTGTTTAATTCCACTTATGTGATCCTATTGAGGTATTTTATTATCTAAAACTAACACCAAATTTTTAATGTATATATGTAGAGTTATTTTGTTAGTCTAGTAATTGATCCAGATCAAGATAAAGATCTTTTGAGGAAAGTATGCTTGCAATTTGCGGGAGACGATGGAGAGGTTTTAAGACACAACTCATGAGAGAATATGTTTCAAAGGCCAAAGAAGATTGCGATCCTCCATATGTGAGGTATATTTATATTACAGAAGATATATGGAAAAATGTTTTTGGCGTCCCGAGATACCCCTGCATTTAAGGTTAGTAGTGTTTTTATTATCTTTTG
The DNA here is from genome assembly GCA_030408175.1 of Trifolium repens. Classification (NCBI taxonomy): domain Eukaryota; kingdom Viridiplantae; phylum Streptophyta; class Magnoliopsida; order Fabales; family Fabaceae; genus Trifolium; species Trifolium repens. Next base: position 42,459,654 of record CP125839.1, read on the forward strand.
TTCTTTGTCTTCATGCACTATTTATCTTGTTATATTGCTTGGTAATGGGCTGGATTAATACGGCTAGGGACCCAAAGAGTAATTTTCATCCAAGCATGAGTCTCTCAACTTGTATGGCATTGGATAGAAATATTAGTTAATTAGGAATAATTGAACAGAACCATTTGTCAAACTATGCAAGTTGCCTTGTCGACAGGGGTCAAGCTCTTAACTATTTCAGCTTCTCTTGTTTTCATATTAATATATAGGGGTAGGTAACCGTAATTAATGATTTACTTTAAATTTTTCAGTACCTTACGACCACAAAACTTGGCAACCAATGTCATATATATGCAGACAAACTAAATATAAGTGGTTTATATATTACATGCTGACTTAATTGGAAATAAAAACTTTTATGTTGTTACAATAATCTCAAGACTTAGAGAACTAACAAAGGTACTTACAACACCTTATAGGGTAGATATGGAATAATTCTTTACCGACTGGTTTGTTTGGCTAGACATGTAAAATAAGTTAATTCTTTTCCCCACTTGTGTTTTTGGAACTCATAAATTAGAATTATTTTTACAAAGTCCACATTTAGAATACATGAACATGACCAAAGAAAGAAAGAATGCAGACCATCATGATTTCTTTGAAATCAACTTTGACCATCTTATGTCACTTCATATCTTTGGGTTTATATCAAATGAAGGCAGAATTGAATATGTGTGCAGAATTGAATTTTATATGCTTTCCTTGACCATCATCTTTTCCTTGTTTTATATGTATTTGTGGTGTATGTGATTATGTGTGCAGAATTGAAATTTAGAAACCATGATGTGTAGTTTCTTGGGCTCCTATTTTGGTCTATCAGTTTTAGGTTTCCTTTTTATAAATGGTGTGTGCTACAATTTACTTGATCTTGTGCTATAGTGCTATGTGTTAAATTTGTCATCTCATTATTTGTGGGGTTTGGATATAGGGATGCAGCAATCTTCAGCCCTTTTGCCCACCAAAGCCCGAGGATGTTGCAACCATTTGCTATACAAGTGGCACAACCAGAACCCCAAAGGTGTGGAGGTTCATATAAAATTATGGTTTACTTTTCTTGGAGGTATATTATTCCCTTGAAATAGTTATTGTGTGAATTGTTTTGAGTTGTATTTTGGATGTTGAAAGGTTGTATTAAAGACATTATTACTAGTTGTCTTAATTCGGATGTTGAATGATGTGAAATTTGTATTATCATGTTCTTGATTTTTAATTTTGAGCGGTGTAACATTACTCAAATGTTACACCGATGTAATTTGATCCCTCCCCATATAGGTTTATTAACATGTGCAAGTGATAGAAAAACCCTTCTATAATATACTATATTATATTTTTAAACTTGTAAAATATTTGCAAATATTGTGATAGTCAATATGCATTTTTACTATTTTCTTTTGACATGTAATATTGATTTTCTATTATTAGAGATTGTGAATATTTTAAAAAAAGTTCAAAGAGTCATACATAGTACTGTGTTGTCTTCTAAATATCTCAATGCCTTATTTAAGAGAGTCGGTTTTGCATCCATAAAGAATTAGCGGCGCGATTTATTGCTTGTTTTTCTTTCATTCAATGTAATTGTATTTATTAATGGTCATAAATATGTCTTGACATAGATAAATATTCAATTTGATATCTTTGAATATTTTTTAACATTATCTACATAGTTTTTTTATTGACGGAAATTATCTACATAAAGTTTTGAATTTAATTTTGTAAATATAATTGGTTTTGTTAAAGGATAATATCTATTATACTTAGTCAAAAAAATATCTATTATTTTTTGACTAAATCATCATCTATTTTTTTTTCTTTCAAAGGAAATAATTAATTAAAATTAAAAAATATTTGGTTGAAAAGTATATAATACAAAATATATTTATCAAAATATCCATTACAAAGATTTATGTCATTCAATTTTTTTAAATTAAAGTTATTATACCTTTTTTTAAAATAAATGTTCTAAACTTTTCTGTCAAAAACCTTGTACTATAAATACATCACACCATTGCATACATCTTCACATTGTTAAGTTTCTTCGTAATACAAATATAGTATTGTTTCTATAGCATAGTCAGGTAATAAATCATTCAACCTAATGTCACAATTTTCATAGCTCCTATTTCACTTATTACACATTTCCAATTTTTTGTAATTTGATTTTACTTTCTTTTTTTCCAACAAGAGACTTCAATCTTATATGCTTGTTTGTGATATGTTTGATCTTGATTTTATGGAAGATCTCTTTTTAATGTGCATATCTAATGTGTCAATATATTATCTTACAAAAATATTATTCAAACAACCATTTTCTAACAAATATACAACAATTATACACTTTTTATTTTTTTAAATATTTTTTGTATATCTTGATTTCCATGTTGTGAGTAGTATAAAGAAACAGTTCTATATATTATCGTATTTTTGTTAAAAAAAGTTATTCAATTAACACGTCTCATTATTTTATAGCTCACGACAACAATATGGATCCAAATCAAAAGAAAAATAAAGAGCTGGTCGACAAATTTTGGGAAGAACAATTCAAGGAACTTCGCGAGACCGATGATTTTAAGCCTCTTATTCCTATCTCCGAAGTTAAGGAGATCATGGAAGAGGAAGCAGATGTGAAGATTGCAAATGAGACTTGTGTTTTCATGGCAAAAGCTTGTGAATTGTTCATTAAGGAAATGATAATGAGATCTATGCTCAAAATGAAAGAAGCTGGAAGGACAACAATTGAAATCAATGACGTGGTTGATTCTTTTGGTGATTTTGAATCGGAGACTAAAATGCAGGATGACAAAACTCAAGTTTCTCCAAATGAAGATGATTAAGAAAATATTAATGTAATACCTTTTCATATATATATATAAAATAAAATAAAGGTTTTTCTTGCCATTCAATAAAAATAAAATAAAGGTTTTTCTATCATGTGTAAATTTGCACATGTTAAATGTATAAGTTTGTATTAGTTAAATGTATAAGTTTTTCTACCATGTTTTTCTTTTTGATAATTTGTATTGAAATTTGTGCATTTTATATTAAAGGTTTAATTCACAATTTGGTCTCTTATGTTTATTTTAGCTCTCAATTTGGTACTTATCCCTTATATTTTAATGTTACCATTAATTGGTCCCTTCCGTCAAATTTTTTTTTAACTCCGTTAATTTTTGACACGTGGCTATCTTTAATTTTTGACAAGTGTACGCCACGTGTCAAAAATTAACGGAGTTAAAAAAAAAATTGACGGAAGGGATCAATTAATGGTAATGTGAAAAACATAAAGGACTAACGTAGACGTTTTAAAACATAAGGGACCAAATTGAGAGCTAAAATAAACATAAGGGACCAAATTATGAATTGAGCCTATATTAAATGTATAAGTTTTTAATAAATAATTGTTATTTTTCAACAAAGAGTTAATATTTTTGGTTGCTTTAATATATGCAATATTATACATGAATGTTAGACAAACTCATACAATAATTTAATATTTTTTTTTAGATAAGGCAAGAGTAGGGATGACAAAAATATCCATATCCGTGAATATCTGCGGATAAAATCTGATCTAACCTGTTGATCAGAAAAGGTTGAGGGCCAGCAAATTTTCACTTGACGTATCCTTGATTGAGTCGAACGGTTGAGTATAGCAGAAAGCAGCAAATCACCAACGGAGGGGGGGGTTGTACTTGCAGGCGCTCCGATGCTTAAGTCAGAAAGTGCACAAGTACAGAGAGTGAAAGTAGAGAATGAGAATTGAATACCTGACCCTCCAGTGAAGGAGGGTATTTATAGATCCCCCAGCGCTGAGACAAGGTCCCCCTAATAGGCTATGCTTTGCGGCCCAATAGAGGAGACTGCCAGGACTTATCCGTTGTTGGATCAAGGAACCGGCATTTAGCCCTTATCCTGGTGATGAGGTGGCCTCATCGTGCGGGAAGGTTGTTCCCTTGTCGATATCGTGTCCTAGTAAATAGGAGCACGTGAGAATCATGGAGGTTTAATGGCAACGAGCGAGGAGCTCGTTACTTGCAGAGGAGAGACTATGGGCTCCATACGTCGAGGATCACTACGAGCTCAGTATTCTGGACGGGAACTACGGGCTCCAGATGTCAAGCACAAGTCCAGAACAGGATCCGCGAGCAGAGCGTGGATTGGGCCAGCTCTAGGCCCAGTCCAGAACAGGAGCCCCCCAAGTCTTTGCTCCTAGTTATAGGAGTGATGACTTAAGGTCGTTTGGTTAGTCGAAGTGATATGTCTTCGAATATGAGATTCGTGCCCGCTGGATTGTCCCCGTGAACTGATTGGGGGAGGACAACTGCCCCTGCTCGTGAGAATTTGTCGTCTGTATCGACGACACGAAACATTTGTTTTCGAGGAAGAATTTTGCGCCCCTCAGATTGTCCCCGCGAATTGATTGGGGAGGACAATCGTTTTCGCTCGCGAAATTTGTGCTCGCTAAATCAAGGAAAGCTTTTTGCTCGCGGGATTTGTGCTCGCGAGAACAAAGAAGATTCCTTTGCTCGTATGTCCCTGCGCAACTTATGCTCGTCAAATCTCCAGAGGATCTGCTTAGGGAATCGTTGATGTGCGAGCAGGATGGGGTGACCTTTGAAGTGACAGACGCCTCGTTTGGGGTTGCCACGTGTCAGGCCCATGGATAGGCGTAATGATGGCTATTAGTAGGAGCATTATGAGCTCGGTTCGCGAGGAAAACTTGAGTCCGTTAGATCAAAGTGCCGTTTCGCTTTTTCAATGATCAAATCTGAGTCGTTGATTCCTTTTGATCAAAAGCGTCGGATTAAGCCAACGTTCTAGATGAAGAGATGCGTTTGTTCGCTGAGTGTAGGCAACTGTTTAGAGTTTGCCTATAAATACAAAGAGGAATACAAACTTCAGAAGTTTAAACATTTTGCCTCGAATTCTTCCTTTTTCTCTGAGTTGCTGCAAAAACCCTTCTTGATCTTTGTTCGTTGTGGAGTTTGTCGTAAAGTTTGAAGAGTCAATCTCCTACTACATTTCAGATCCTGGTAAGTTCCCACATTTTTTCGTGATTTTCTGGATCTGTATGCTTTCTTTAGTTCACCTTCACCGGAAAAGTGTTGGTGTTTGGTGGTGGTTTAGCTACCACCGGAGCATTTGTTTGCTCCTTGTGCCGTTAGTTATGGTTGTTTTAGGCTATTTTAGACTTGAATCTGTTGTATGTATGTTTTTCCGATCCTATCTGTGTGGTTTTTGCGTGTTTCGACTTTCTAGCACCGCCTTTGATCGGTGCTGCGCCGGTGGTTATTCATGAGATTTCATGAATATTCATGTGTTTCTGGGAAAACTCCAAGAACACCAAGAATAAGCACGATCAATGTGTCGGGGACAATTGTCCCCGTTTTTGTCCTCGTAAAAACTTTGTATGTTTAGAATTTCGTTATGCATTTGTCGGGGACCTTCTCCCCGTTTTAGATTAGAGATTTAGATGAAAATCCTAGGATAGTTTCCTCGTAAAGTATATGCTTTGCCCAGCTGTTGGGGACATTCTCCCCGTTTGAAACTTTTTAGATAGCTAAATAACGAGGAGGGATTTTGCACAGTTCGTTGGGTACCATCTCCCCGCCTAAAACTTAACTTTAGGATTAACATGCGAGTTTCGGGGACCTTCTCCCCATTTGGAATTAACGACACTTGTCCTCGAATATTACTTTGTTTAATGCCGTTTGTTAAGGGCTTTGGCTGAGGGCAGTGTGCCCGCGCCTATCCATGCCCTTTCACTTGAATTGCGGTGGAAGGGTGGATTTGATTTGATTGTCGAATTCACTTCTCTTCGCTGCTTTTCAGGTAAAAATGGCTGACGAACGCGAGGAGGTGGTGAATGTCGAGGAAGGGGGAGGAGCTCAGTCCGAGGAGGTTATTGACGAGGACGACGACCTTGTCGCGCATCCGGAATGGAAATGGATCGCGCGTGAGCCTCGCAGGATGGCGTCGGAGATTACGTCTACCTCTTTAAACGCGTTCACGATTGTGGAGGAGGATCACGCCGCACCCGAAAATTTCGGGGTTTACAATGTTGAACCCCACCAAAAGATAAGCTCGACGTTCCATGATGGATTTAGCATGTACGAGCTCGTCTTCAAAGATCTTGGACTGAGGCTCCCCTTCTCCCCGTTGGCTAAAGAGATTTTTAAGTTCTTAAAACTGGCCCCGTCGCAGCTTCACCCCAACGCGATGGCATTTGTGCTCGCGTTCCAGCATCTTTGCGAGTACAAAGGTGTGGTGCTGACCCGTGCCCTCTTCTTCCGCGTCTTCCAGCTCCAACGTACGACGAAGGAACTTGGTCGACGAAGCTGGGTATCTTTGAAGAACAGGGTTTCTCTGTTCGAGATGTACGCCGAATCAGTCCGCGGCTTCAAGTCGCGATTCTATTGTGTCCGGCCCATGACTCCAACTGGGAAGCGCACCTTGTACGATTGGGTGGTCGATAAGAACGAGGATGGGAGCGTTAAGAAGAACAAGGACGGGTCGGATAAACTGAAAGAGAAGGAGAAGTTTCCGATGAGCTGGACGGACGAGCATTTTAAATCGGGCACCGATGCTTATTTGACGTCAGATTCGTCTTTGAGCGTTGAGGAGAGACGTGGCCTCAAAGTACTCCAGGAATATGTTGCGAGCTTGCAGCCCGCCAGACTGGTGACGAGGGCGGGGGAGCCCGTCCTGGACGAAGAGGGGAACGAGCAGTTTGTCCCTCGTCTTATAAATACGAAGAGGCTGCTCGAGTGTAGGACTCGGGCAGAAGTTTTTGAAGTGTTGGGTAGATAGTTTGACCTTCTCCTCGTTTTATTTGTTTTTGTAACTTTGTGTAGTGTAACTTGGAGATGAGCGACGAGGCTGCCCGGGATCAGATTATTGATGACTCGGCTGCTCTGCTGAGGATGCTGGAGAGGGTGCTAATCCTTCAGGAGGACAAGGGCAGTCGTCGGAAGGATCTTGAAAACTTGAGGAGTGACTACCAGTTGTTGGAGGCGGAGAATCTGAAGCTGGAGAACGAGGTCGTTGATCTTCGGGGAAAGAAGGAAAATTTCGTGGCGGCGGCCAAAGAAAACCGAGAGTTGTAGGATAAGGTGGCCAAGTTCGAGGAGGAAAAGAAAAAACTTGAGGAGGAGATCAACATGCTGAAATCGGCCATGGTCCCCGCGGAGGATGAGACCGAGAATACCAGAGGGCTGTCAACCCGAGCTGACTTCGTTGCTCGTGTTAGAAAGCTTGGTGATTCTGTGCTTGCCGGGGTGAAACATGGTTGGCAGAATGCCCTTGCGCAAGTTAAAGTTGCTAACCCCGGAGTCGAGCTTAATTTTGAAGGAATGGGGGTTTTTCGCGAGGTGGTGGACGGGCAGATCATTCTCCCTGACAAGTACAAAAAGATGGAGGCAGCAGAGTTGGGCGATGATGACGACATGGATGAGGATGTCGAGGAGGAGGATGAGGAGGATGAGGAGGATGACGGTACAAGTAAGAAGACCGTCACTCCTGAAGATGACTCTTGATTAATTTGGGTCTGCGTGCCGTTCCTTTGTAATTTTTCTTTTTTGAATGTTTTGGGGGCCTGCGTGCCCGTTTTAAAATTGTACCAATGAATTTCTGTCGGGGGCCTTTGTGCCCGAGTGTAACATTCGAACAAATGGGCTTTGTCCCCGGTTTATGGAATCTTTTGTTTTGCTAAGTATTTGCCTTTCGTTTCTGTGTTTTACGTGTTTGTTCGTATGCGTTCAAAATATCCTGCTCGTTTATTGTTGCGTTAGATTCTATTGCGAAAAATCTTTCAAATATTTTTCTAAGTGTTTTTCGAGCAGAAACGTTGGATTCGAGGCGTTTATCAAACTCGAATGAGCGGGGACAGGATCGTCGGGGATGCCTGCCCTCGCGACTTGAACCTCCCATCGCGAGCTGGGTGTTAAGCCTGGCACGGGGACGATGGGCTCGTCGAGGGAGTTGTCATCGTCGAAAGCTCATCCCCAACTCCCTTCCGGGGAGAGGGTTTGTGCTTGGATTGGGTTTAAGATGGATGTTTGTGCCAAAGCATCCTCCGTTGTCCAGGTGCGTCCGCCCGTTTTCTGGGGGGGACACCACCTTGGCTTTGTACGCACTGTTCGGCAATAACTTAGCTATCATATTGTTTTAATTTTTGGGCGTTCCAGGGTCGGGGAAGCTCCTTCCCTTGGAGGTCTTCGAGGTAGTAAGCGCCGTTTTCGGTTTTTCCTCGGACCCTGTATGGTCCTTCCCAGTTGGGCGCTAACTTGCCCTCGTGAGAATCTTTGGCGTTTCGTCGTAAAACGAGGCTGCCGACGTCAAACTCCCTCGGGATTACCTTGGTGTCGTGTCGGGCAGCCACTTTTTGTTTTAGGGTGGCCTCTTTTAGGGATGCCCCTGTTCGGATTTCTTCGACGAGGTCTAACTCTTCTCGCAGAGCCTCGTCGTTCATCTCCTCATCGAGAGGTTGTTGTGTCCGCCGGGATGGTTCTCCGATTTCTATGGGGATAACCGCTTCCGTTCCGTAGACGAGGCGGAAAGGGGTTTCCCCGGTTGTAGAGTGCGGAGTGGTGCGATAGGCCCAGAGTACGCTGTGCAACTCTTCGACCCACCTTTTTTTGTTGTCGTCGAGTCTTCGTCGAAGTCCGCGCAGGATTACCCTGTTCGCGGCTTCTGCTTATCCGTTGGTTTGGGGGTGCTCGACGGACGTGAAGCGTTGCTTCGTGTTTATTGCGATGAGGAATTCGCGAAATTTTCTGTCCGTAAATTGTGTTCCGTTGTCGGTGACCACGACTTGTGGGATTCCGAACCGGGCGAGGACGTCTCTTTTGAAGAACCGGAGTATGTTGAACGCGGTTATGTTCGCGAGTGGTTCTGCTTCTACCCACTTTGTGAAGTAATCGACGGCCACAATGAGGTACTTGTTTTGGGCTAAACCCGTGGTGAAAGGCCCGAGGATGTCCATGCCCCACCATGCGAAGGGCCAAGGGGAGGATAGGGACTTCAGCTCGTTTGGAGGAGCTAAGTGCATGTCGGCGTGCCTTTGACATTTGTCGCACTTTTTGACATGTTCCTTGGAATCCTATTGCATTGTGGGCCAGTAGTATCCAGCTCGGAGGGCTTTTCTGGCGAGCGATCGTCCTCCCAGGTGTTGGGAATTGATGCCCTCGTGTATTTCCCGCAGGATATAGTCGACTTTATCTTCTTCGATACATTTCAAAAGAGGGATGGAGAATTCTCTTCTGTATAACGTGCCGTCGAGGAGAACATACGAGCAGGCTCGTCGTTTGACTGCTGCTGCCTCTTTCTCGTCCGAGGGCAGGATATCGCTTGCGAGGTAGTTGTACACAGGGGTCATCCAACAGTTGTTGTCCCCGATTGCATTGATGTCGAGGATAGCAAGAGGCTTTTCTATGCTAGGTCTTGGGAGGATTTCCTGTATTACGGATTTGTTCCCCCCTTTTTTCTTTGTGCTCGCCAGTTTGGATAAGATGTCTGCTCGAGTATTGTCTCCTCGGGGGACATGGCGTACTTCAGCGGAGTCGAATTTTGCTATCCTGTCTTTTACGAGAGCCAAGTACTCGGAGATGTTATCGTTCTTAGCTTGATATTCTCCGAGCACCTGCGATACGACGAGCTGAGAGTCCGTGCATATCTTGATGCTTTTTGCGCCTACGTCCTCGGCTAATCGTAGTCCTGCGAGGAAAGCCTCGTACTCGGCCTGATTATTTGACGTCGGAAATGAGAGGGTCAGGGAGACCTCGATGACTATCCCCTTCCCATTTTCGAGTATGATTCCTGCTCCCGCTCCTGTCGAGCTGGAAGCTTCGTCGACGAAGATGACCCACTTTTCTGTTTCCTCGGGTGAGGGAACGGGCACTGTCATTTCGGCGACGAAGTCGGCAAGGACTTGTGCTTTTAGAGCTTTCCTGCTTTCGTAGCGGATGTCGAATTCAGATAGCTCTAAGGACCATTTGAGCATTCTGCCCGCCATATCAGGTCGACTGAGCAGAGATCTGATTGGTTGGTCCGTTCGGACTACGATAGTATGCGCGAGGAAATAGTGTCTTAACCTCCTCGCGGCGTTTATAAGTGCGAGGGCTACTTTTTCGATTAGTAAGTAGCGGAGTTCAGGACCTTGCAGGGCCTTGCTCGTGAAGTAGATGGGTTTTTGTCCTTCTGTCGTTTCGCGGATGAGGACGGCGCTGACAGCTTCGGAAGCGACGGCGATATAGAGGTAAAGGGTCTCCTCGTCGTTTGGTCGTGACAGGACTGGTGGTTCGGAGAGGGCCTTTTTGAGGTGTTGTAGGGCCTGGTCGCACTCCTCAGTCCATTCGAACGCGGATTCCTTCCTCAAAAGTTTGAAGAGGGGGAGTGCGTGCTGAGCGGATTTTGCAATAAAGCGAGATAATGAAGTTAGCATTCCGTTAAGCGTTTGTATTGATTTTTTGTCGTGGGGGACATGCAGTTCGGTAAATGCTCTGCACTTGTCGGGGTTGGCTTCGATTCCTCGTTCTGTTAAGTAGAAACCGAGGAATTTCCCTGCTCGTACCCCGAATGTGCATTTTTCGGGATTGAACCGCATTTTATATTTTCTAGCCTGTTCGAATACCTTTCGTAGGTGGGCGGTGTGGTCGATCTCGTCGTGAGATTTGACGATCATGTCGTCCATGTACACTTCGAGCATGTCGTTATAATAGTAATTTCCCGTTGGGGTCATGAAGGCAGTTTTGTACCTGTCGGCGACCGCCATCGGTATTTGATTATATCCTGAGTACGCATCCATAAAAGACAATAATTTAAAACCAGATGAATTATCTACAAGACTATCTATGCATGGTAAAGGATAAGAATCTTTAGGGCAAGCCCTGTTGAGATCGGTATAGTCAACACACATACGCCATTTTCCATTAGATTTTTTAACGAGTACAACATTGGAGAGCCAGGTTGTATACCTGGCTTCGGAAATAAAATTTGCCTCTAAGAGGTCATTTACAGCTTTTTGAGCAGCCTCCTCTTTTTCGGGAGACTGCTTCCTCCTACGTTGTACTACATATTTGGCGTAGGGGTCGACAGTAAGCTGGTGGCAGGCGACCTCAGGGTCCAATCCGGGCATCTCCGCAGCACTCCAAGCAAAAAGATCTACATTCTCCTTCAAGCAGGCTTTGAGCTGCTTCCTCGCCAGCTCTGGTAGTCCAGCTCCGATCTTGACTCCTCGAGTGGGGTCCTCGCCGAAAGAGACGAGCTCGAACTCACCGTCAGGAATGGGGCGAAGATTTTCTTTGCTTGCCTCGTCCTCCTCTTTCTTTTCTTTTCGGAGCTTTTTCTCTTCCCTGTGCTCCTTCTTGTAGTGCCTGCTGTCGAGCTCGACATTGCTCACACTTGGTGCTGGGAGCGGAGATGTCAGCTTTGGCTTCTTTGACGGGCTGGGGAGCTGGCCAATGTAGCTGAGGCCTTTGGTTGCTGCCTCGAAACATCTTCGTGCAGCTTCTATGTCCCCGTGAAGAGTAGCGACGTGCCCTTTGGTCGTATAGTACTTCATTTTTAAGTGGGCAGTTGAGGGGACGGCGAGCAGATTGGCCATCGCATCGCGGCCCAAGATGCACTGATATAGTGATGGGCAGTCGACGACCAGGAATTGGATTTTGACTGTCCTAGCTGCCTCCCCTTCCCCGAAGGTTACCATGAGGTCAACATATCCCCATGGTTTGGTTGTTGCTCCTTTGAATCCTTGGAGGTCGGAGCCTACGTAGGGGGCCAAGTAGCTTTCGTCGAGCTGCAAGGCCGTGAAGCACTGGGAGAACATGATGTCGACTCAGCTTCCTGTGTCGACGAGGATTCGGCGGACATCGCAGTTGGCCATGTCTGCTCGAATCAGCAGGGGAATGTGAGCGTTGGGTGTCCCACCGGGGAGTTCCTCCATATAGAATGCAAGGGGAACTGAACCTTTTTTGGGACTGTCGAGGGTGACAGGCTGTTTGGAGGAGGAGTCGATGAGCTCCTCGAATTTCCTCTTGACCGATCCGATGGTCTTTTGGGTGTAGCCACCAGCGGATATCACCATTGTTTCAGCAAAATTTTCCCACTTGGAGAAAGTGGGACGAGAGTGGTTGTCCTCGAAGTTATCGGGGACGTAGTAATCTTCTGGTCGTTAGATGGAAAGGACAACCTTCTTTTCTTGCCCGTTTGAGGAGGCGGGATGGTATTCTTCCTCGATATTTGCAGTCTGTCGAGGGGCTTTTTTGGGACTTTCTTCGGCTTTAAACCTTCCAAGCCGTCCTTGGCGAATGAGTGTTTCTATGGCATCCTTCAGGTGGATGCAGTCTTCGGTGACGTGTCCATGGGACCTGTGGTATCTGCACCATTTCGACTTGTCCTGCCCGGGCTTGGCCACTCCAGGTTTGGGGAATTTAATGTTTCCCTCTTTGAACTCGACGTCGTAGCATTCGAGCAGGATGTGCTCGCGTGAAGCAGTGAGCAGGGTGTAGACTGTGAACAAACTAGGTGGTCCTCGGGGTCTATCACCTCTCCTTCTGCCCCCGTCCCTATTTCCGTCTCTGCGCCCGTCTCTGTGTCCGTCTCGGTTTCCGGATTCACGAGGGGCTTTGTTTGGATCTTGTTTGGGGGGAGCCTCTTCGGTTCGCCCCTGTCGGAGAGCATCGGCTATCTCCTGTTCCTCGTATTGTATATACGATTCTGCTTTAGCGAGGAGCTGGGCCAAAGTCCTAGGTTTTTCAATTCCTACAGCTTTGGCGAAGTCAGTTCGGGGACGGAGTCCACGTACCAGTAAGTATCTTTTCATGTCATCAGGTTCTTCGACCTGAACGGCTTCTCTGTTGAATCTCTCGATGTAGGCACGGAGAGTTTCTTTTAGACCTTGGAATATGGCCTCCAAGGTCGCAACTGTCTTCGGCTGTTTCCGAGACGCGGTAAAGTTGTGCTTGAATTGGTCCATGAAATCCTGCCAGGAGAACACGGACCGAGGAGGAAGACTTGTGTACCAGGTTAGGGCTCCCATCCTTAGTGTTGTGGGGAAGAGCCTGCACCTGATGGCTCCGCTAGTGTTGCGGAAATTCAGAATGGTGTTGAAATTGTTGACATGATCGTCTGGGTCAGTCAATCCGTCATAAGAGGGGAGATTGGGGAGCCTCTCCAGAGCTGCGGGGATGGGTGCTCTCATGATTTCTCTTGAGAGAGCGCAGACGCTATGCTCTTCTTCGCTCCCAGTGGGGGAGATGTCGAGGGTGTCGTCATCATACCGACGAACCGGCGTGGGACTTCGGTATTCATGGTCGTTGCGGGTAGGGCGACTAGAGTTGCCTCCCTGTCTGGCCATGTTTCGCAGCCCTTGGGGAGAGTGACGGGGTTGCTCGGCTGTCTTCCCTTTTTTTGTGATTGGGGAGACCCTTTCCTCACGTGGGGGTGGGGTTCGACCCCTTTTGTTGGCCGGAGGTTGGATCCTCTCGAGGGCAGGACACCGTTGTCTGGCTGTTTCCTGTCGAGGAGGGGACCTAGACGAGGGATGTCTCCGCGGGGGAGAGTTTCCTGCCCGCTGGGGGCGTTGATTTCTTTCTAGCGCCTCGATCCTGCGATTCTGTTGCACTATGAGGTCATTGTTTCTTTCGAGGAGGGCGAGAACCCTCGCGCCGTCACAACCTGCACATCGTCATCTTCCTCCGACGACACCGTGGTTTCCTGACCGTCCCTAGGGTCAGATTCTGGAATTGGTTGCCGCACCGGACTAAGAACGGTGTTGTGTTCCGCGGGGGAAGAAATCGTGGGGATGAAATCACGGTTGTCGTTGTCGTGATCTCCATCGATACGAGTGTTGGATCCACTGGCCATAATGAAAGTTGTTGAAGAAGTGATCGGTTTTGAACTTTAGATTTTAAAGAAGGGGAAACCAGATTCCCACAGACGGCGCCACTGATCTAACCTGTTGATCAGAAAAGGTTGAGGGCCAGCAAATTTTCACTTGACGTATCCTTGATTGAGTCGAACGGTTGAGTAGAGCAGAAAGCAGCAAATCACCAACGGAGGGGGGGGGTTGTACCTGCAGGCGCTCCGATGCTTAAGTCAGAAAGTGCACAAGTACAGAGAGTGAAAGTAGAGAATGAGAATTGAATACCTGACCCTCCAGTGAAGGAGGGTATTTATAGATCCCCCAGCGCTGAGCCAAGGTCCCCCTAATGGGCTATGCTTTGCGGCCCAATAGAGGAGACTGCCAGGACTTATCCGTTGTTGGATCAAGGAACCGGCATTTAGCCCTTATCCTGGTGATGAGGTGGCCTCATCGTGCGGGAAGGTTGTTCCCTTGTCGCTATCGTGTCCTAGTAAATAGGAGCACGTGAGAATCATGGAGGTTTAATGGCAACGAGCGAGGAGCTCGTTACTTGCAGAGGAGAGACTATGGGCTCCATACGTCGAGGATCACTACGAGCTCAGTATTCTGGACGGGAACTACGGGCTCCAGATGTCGAGCACAAGTCCAGAACAGGATCCGCGAGCAGAGCGTGGATTGGGCCAGCTCTAGGCCCAGTCCAGAACAAAATCCGCTATGGATATGAAGCATATAGCTTAATGGATATTTCAATTATCCGTATTTAATGGATATGGATGCGAGTTTAATACTATCCGCGCCCGTGGATATCTATACCCGCAAGGAATGCATAATTTGAAATTTTGTAATGACTGATAAAACTATTTGCATTCTTACTTTTTGTTTAATTTAGAACAATTGATGTATGGATCTTATGGATATTATGTTTGGGTGTGATATTATATTTTTATATTATGTTTGGATCGTATCACTATGCTAAGTACATGTATTTTGATCACATCTAAAAGCCCTCTCACTTATAAGGCAGGTTTATCTTATTTGTGATTTGCACCGTGTTAGTCTTAGCTACGTTTAGTTTAGAAAGAGCTTTGTTTGACTCTTTTGCAGTTATGTGAGGTGATTTTTGTTTGTAGATTGAGTGTTTTCATTAAAAAAATAGAGTAAAATTTATGAATATTATGTGTTAATGTTTTGTCTTTAAGAAAAACTATTTTCTTTTTCAATAATTAATTTTTTTTAATAAAAGAAACCATCCATGGATATCTGTTAATATTTGCGGATACTTTAATATCTATGGATTACCCGCTTAGCGGATATCCGTGTCCACTCCATATCCGTGCGGATATGGAGTGGACACGGATATCATATTTGTCTGACATCCCAACTATGTAGGCACCTCCACCCAAGCCCATCCTATACCTATAACCCAAAATTCATTAAAAAGAGAAAAAAAAAATATGTACAAAAAAAAAGGGGGGGACAATAAACTAGCAAATCCGAAAACAAGGAATTGCTAGTCGATCTCGTAAAAAGTCATCTCTAATAAAAGGTGGAATTCAGGAATTGAATTCCACCAATGAATATTGTCTAGCAGGTGACTGTGGTTCGCAATCTTGTCTGCACAAGTGAACAATAATTACATATAAATAAAAGGTAGATGAACAAAAAGTGGATTCGCTAAACTCTTTTGTATTGGAAAAAAAAATAATAGTTTGTTACTCAAAATAATTCGAGCAATGTTATTCAAACATAAAATTTATACCCTATATGAAAAACATGTTTATTTAGTTTTTTTTTATTTGTCCTGAGGAAACAAATTTATTAAAAACCCAAATATGTTGTAAGACAGTGTTTGTATTTAAAATCTATGCTTGAAAAACTTTTCTCAAATAATAATAATGAACTTGTTTATCTTCAAATCAGTAACAAAATCCAATAAAGATTTTAGACACCGTTCTTTTATTTTTAAACCCTCATTCATATATAGTGAATTAAGCATACATACACTACTAGAAATTTATTGTTTTTCTGCGGATTCAGAGTCCCAACTAAAATGGTACGAGGATTTTGAGTATTAGGATTTTGAGTATCAAAGTCAAACATCACATAAGGATAAATTTTAAATCACTCAAAATCATACAAAAGAGGATGTAAAGAGTAAAAGCGTGTCCACACATTTACACCTATTGTTTTTGGCGATGGACCTTTCGTTGGACTTAATAGCATTTCTAATATGGGCTCCATTGTTGGGTTGTCTCTGATATAATTGGACTATATGCCATTTAGGGCTATATGGTAACATACACCCCTAGACTTTTAGTTATGATAATAAGTTTTTTTCTAGTGGCAAATATATTATTAATAAAAATGGGGAATACAGGATTTGTGAGGAAGCTTCATGGAATACAGGATTTGTTTTCTCATTTCATTCTTTATATATTTCAAAACTCTCTCTCACTTTCTCTTTCGTCGACCTCCACCAATTTTATGACAAATGAGTTTTTCTCTCTAATTTTTTCCTTTTATACCCCAAACTTAAGTTAATGTAAAATCCCCAAAATAACCTTACTATTAACCTAGACCCATCAACTAAAGCTCAATTCTCACAATACCTCATAAAACTCTATTCTTTTACTACTCTTTCCATTAATAGCTAAAAACCACATAACCAATATCTCATTAACTCCTTCTAACTTAATTAAGGGCTCTCAACTAGATTAATAATTTTAATAGATTACTAAAATAACATTCACTTATCCAAAACATAATTATTCATAAAATCATGAAATCACATATATTCAATTAAATAAATAAATAATCACAAAAATCCTATTTATTTAAATTCGGCTGTTACATAGTGCTTTGTTTATTTTCACGGAATATTGAATGTTTATCATTATTAATAAACATTTATTGTTGCTTGAAAGCATTAATTGTAAAATGATTTGAAGTGCAAGAAAGGTAAAGTTCTTTCGACAGAACAGACAACAAAGTAATTACTTGAAAATGTAAATAGAAAAGCAATAAAATTACATGAAATGTAAATTGCGTTCGAATTATAAAGGATTACAGAATGAAATGGTTCATAGATGATTCATACTTTGGTCCTTTTGCACTCGTTTCTCGCGTTAACATGAGTACTTTGTGTTTGTAAGGATTTTGTAAATGATTTGTGACTCTTTGCTCGATCACAGACAACTAGTATTTATAGGCCTATACACATAACTGCCAATAACGCCTATAGTCTAATTACTCGACGCGTGTCTCGCCACATATCTTCAAGTTTGAATTTCAAACAGATGTTCCTGATACGACCGTTGCATGGGTCGAAGTCGAAGTAGATAGAATGCATGAAATTTTACTAAGTCCACAAGTTGCTTAAGTACATAGTAATGCGCTTCGACCCTAATGCTTCTTCGATCAACTCGAAGTGAAGTTGAAGTATGATCATCTTCTCTCTAGCCTTCTCAACTTGTTTGAAGTGAGGAGATTTGATGAGACTCATGGATACTTTCCATCAGAACTCTCTTGTTCTTGAATTCATTTCTCATTTAAGTAATAGTATTTAATAGCTTTAAATGAAAATTAGAACATATTTTGACTTAGCTAAAATATGGGCTAATAGATACTTGAATGTTGATCCAATATTTTGATGAATTTCTTTATAAACACTAGAAAGACCCTCCCTTGTATCACTTGTTTTTCTTCTTTAAATTTGAAAAATGTCCTTCATTATTATTTCATTAAAAATTCGTCTCTACACACATGTCAATTAGATGTACCAAGTACAAATTTTAAGAAATAATTGTGACATACTAACACTCTATGCAAGGAATAAGGTAGTATCCAAAAGCCTATTTTGTAGCTTATAGTAATTTTCAATTTATTATATTGTCTATAGTACAGTACATAAGCAAGCACGAGAGCCTGTCATTCACAGTCCACACTCCACACTCCAACAATGAAGATTCCTATAGTTTTGGTACATTATAGTATTCATTTCATTTTATAAAATTGATATATTGAGTAAATATACATATGTATACAGCTCGAAGGTTTCCATTTTTAGATAAACATCAAAATAAGTGTAGAGAACTTCACAGAACGATATCCTATGCCGCCTATAAACTATCATCACTAGCAATACTGGTCACTATACCAAGAAAAATCATCATTCGGATTAACATATCTAAGTTCTGCTTTGGCAATAAAAATATTTATTATATATTAGTTATTTAATAAATTTAAAAAATAAATATTTGTTTATACTAGAGAAAGGATTATTATATATGATGATTAAGATAGCTAATATGGGCAGGGCATTTAGTCCATGTTGCTATTCCAAGATCTCGAGGAGAAACTGTTCGATCGAATAATTTCTTAAGTGTATTGTCACACTTTCAAGGAATATTAGATCCACTTTTTACATGTCAGTGGAATTTTTATGCTCAAAACCCCGATTCGAATAGTCATTTATTTAGTACTTAGCAAGACTCAGGAACTGCCATTCTAACATTTTTTGAGGGATTCCACCCTCAAACGCAAAGTTTATGGCTGGCCGATATGGCACATCATCATTTAACTATTGCAATTCTTTTTCTCATTACCGCTCATAGGTATATAACTAACTTTAGGATTGGACACAGTATAAAAAATATTTTAGAAGCACATATTCCTCCGGCGGTAGATTGGGACGTGGTCATATAGTATATAAGGATTATTTCTCTTCTCCCCCCCTATGTTTCTTTTAACCCCTCCGAAATTTCAATTTTGCCCTCATAAATAGTTTTTGGAAAACGTTTTCCAAAATTTATATTTTTTCGGATTCTATTTTTCGAAATAGACTTAAACATAGTTTTTAGATTTATTTTTTTCCAATCATATTCCAGTATTTCGGATTCTATTTTCCAAAAACTTAACTTTTTCGGAAAACGTTTTCCAAAAATATAAATATTTCGGAAAGCATAATCTGAAATTATTTTGGAAAATATTTTCCAAAGTGATTTTGGAAAACATTTTCAGAAATTCTATTATTTGTGATCATAACTGCAAATTTGTTGTTCTAACCTAATTTTTCATCAGTCTCAATCATTTTAACCCTGTTTTTAACATTAATCAGGATCCAAACATAATCCAAAATATTTTTACCTTGATTTTTAATAGCAATTGAAAAGTTATTTAAGCAAAAGTCTTCAGAATATTAATATTAAAGATATATTATAAATCATATGAAGTCGTCATGAGATGTTTATATCTCACATCCATCAACGCAATTATATTTTAGATTATGTTTGGATACTGATTAGTGTAAAAAATGATTGAGACCGATGAAAAATTAGGTTAGAACAACAAATTTGCGGTTATGATCACATATAACAGAAATTCGGAAAATGTTTTCCAAAATCACCTTGGAAAACGTTTTCCAAAGCAATTTCGGATTCTGTGTTCCAAAATATTTGAATTTTTGGAAAACGTTTTCCGAAAAAGTTAACTTTTTGGAAAATAGAATCCAAAAAATACTGGAATATGAATGGGAAAAAATAAATATAAAAACTACCTTTAAATCTTTTTTGGAAAATCAAATCCGAAAAAATATGAATTTTGGAAAACGTTTTCCGAAAACTATGAGGGCAAAATTGGAATTTCAAGGGTGTTTGAAGAAATATGTGTGTGGGGGGGGGGGGGGGGGGGGGGGGGAGAAGAGAAAATTTCAGTATATAAGCTAACTAATATTGGATAAATTAGTATGTTGTATTTGTAGTAATTTTAGTTAGTCATATATTAATTTTCCAATTCACGATCCACTACCTGTATTGCTAACCGGTTGGTGGGGGATTGGTTATTGTCCATAAAGACAATCTTTATGGACCGTCCATAAACCAATCAAAAGACAACAACTTTACTCATGCGCCCCCCATTTTACTCGCGCGCCCCCCATATTACTCAGACACCCCATAAGTGAGGAAAATTTCTCATGCACCCCCCAAATTTCTCGTGCACCCCCCAAATTTTTCATGCACCCCCCAAATTTCTCGTGCACCCCCTAAATTTCTTGTGTACCCCCAAATTTCTCGTGCACCCCCCCCAATTTCTAATGCACCCCCCAAATTTTTCATGCACCCCCAAATTTTTTTGTCTCCACACATTTCTAGCCTAAACCATTTTGTTGTGGGAATGGTTTCACATATATACACTCCAAAATCATTAAGTGCATAAGATGGTTTTGAAGTACAACCTATAATTAGAATCATTATTTTTTATTTTTTTTGGGTACAATTATAATCATTATTTAAAATCATTTAACAATAATTTTGGTTTCTTATATAAGACAATCTAAATCATTTAATCACAATTATTATTTTTATTCTAATTATAGGGTTGTACTCCAAAACCATTTTATGCACCTATTGGTTTTTTATTACAACCATCTGAAACAATTCTCACAGCAAAATGGTTTAATGGTTTTTTATTATAATCATTATTTTTTAGTTTTTTTGGTACAATTATAATCATTACAGTATTTAAAACCATTTAACAATAATTTTGGTTTTTCATATAAGACAATCGAAACCATTTCTATTTTAATTATAGGGTTGTAATCTAAAACAATCTTATGCACTTAATGGTTTTTGAGTGCATATCTCTGAAACCATTTCCACAGCAAAATGGTTTAAGATAGAAATGTGGAGGGGATCAAAAAAAAAATTGGGGGGCAAAAGTCATATGGGGTTGTGCGAGAAATTTGGGGGGTGCATGAGAAATTTGGGGGGTGCATGAGAAATTTTTGGGGTGCGTGAGAAATTTGAGGGGTGCATATGTAATTTGGGGGGTGCATGAGAAATTTGGGGGGTGCACGAGAAATATGGGGCGCTAGTCAGGTGGGGGGCGCGTGAGAAAGTTGGGGAGTGTGTGAGTAATATGGGGGGCGCGCAAGTAAAATGGGGGGCGCATGAGTAAAGTTGTTGTCTTTTGATTGGTTTATGGACGGTCCATAAAGATTGTCTTTATGGACAATAACTTTACCCGGTTGGTGGCAAATTGGAGCCATAATTTTTTATTTTTTTTATAAATAGTGTTCTTTTCTTTCTTATGTTTTTTTTTTTTTTTGTTTTAGCTTGCTTAATTTGTTTAATTTATATTAGTATTTGTAATTTCATGTATAAAAAGCCACATAATCTATTATTGATTACTCATAACATTTCGACTAGTGTTTTTTAGGGTCTATTTGCTTTTGGGTTTGTGGAGGGAAGGGGGGTAGGGGGTGAGTTGTGGGAATATTTTAAATGTTTTGTGTTTGTTTCAAATTTTAAGAGGAGAGAGGAGGGGAGGAGAGAAGCAAAATCCCACTAATAATCAATTTTTGCTTCCCTATATTGGAGGAATTTGGAGGGGAGGGGAGTGGAGGAGCTAGAAATGAATTATTATAATTTTAATTACAATAATATAATTAACCTCGTATTTATTTCAAAATTTCAAAATTATCTTTTTAAAATTTAACGTTAGATCACACTATTTTTTACTTGTTGTCTGATTTTTGAATTACACTGCCAACATACTGTTTTTCTTATAAGATTCTCACATATTGTATATTTTTTTACGTGTTCTATTCATTTCTTTGTTCTAATATACTATCTTTTTTACGTGTTCTAAAAAGGCCACGGTCATATACAATGCATTCAATGTTTTAAATGAGTTGAACAAATCCGTTACTTGTGATTTGCAGTAAATTTCTAACTTAGTGATTAACTTTGGTGAATTTTTTTCTTCCCTTTGCTTTTCACGAAATTCCCTCTCTAAGGTTTTTATTTTCTGTTTTATGTTTTATGAAAGTGGCAATCCTAATAAATTTTAATCTTGGTCTATTTATAGGTAATTGAATAGGTTAGCTTTTTCCCTAAAAAAATATAAAAGGAGAAAATCTTTTTTTCTTTTATTCTTTTCTACACAATTCCAACCCCATTCACATTCCCTTGTTTACTAACACCAATCGTCTTGGCCCAAATCCTCTTTTTCTATCATTTTAATTACTTCCTCATATCCCTACTTATTTGGCTTAATTAAAATACACCTCGTTACTCATGTTACTCCTAAATTTTTATTTTCTTCATTTCTTTCTCTATATTTATTTTACAGAGTCCTTCAACTAGAATTTTATTTATTTTATTCTATTGAATTAAGTCAACTAAGCACATAGCACACATTCAAACAATTAAATTAAGTCAAAACTAACTAATTCGTACGATAATTAAATATTCTAAAATTCGGGGCATTATGATCCATGCCTGGAAGTACAATTGACTAAGTAACCATTACATAAAAAACATTTTGTTAACAATTAATTAACTAAATAATAATATAAATTTGGTTGAAACATTGTCATATAACCTGCAACAGCCTTCATCCTCGGTTTGGTGGTAGCAGTGAGAGCTTTGTATAGGCGTGTCAACACAACATCGCCCCAAGCAAAGTTGTCCACCATCTCATGGTCTTTGAAGTATCACAGGTAGATGAGGTAGACAATATTCTTGCCCGTGTTGGTGAAAATAGTTCAACCGACCACCATGAGAAAATAAAAAGTGAGCATCAATGACTTAATAGTAGACATCGGTATTTTGGTCTGTTGCTTAAACAGCAAACATAAATATTTTAATAATTTAATAGGCCGCATGAGAAAATTTAGCGGGTTATTAAAGAACCACACATAAACTATTATTAATAAGATTTTGATAGTATGTTATCTAATACAGGCCCAATATGTAATTAGGCCACTTCACACAACTTTAGTAGACTAATTAGGTGAGTACCATCTTGTCCAAATAACAAGAGTTAAAAAATATTTCCTCTTACTCCTACAATTATACTTTCATCTCTACAAATCAATTTTCTTTTTCAGCTTTACCCTTTTACTATTTGTCTTCATCCGTATACAATTTCAAAAAGAAATACTTCAAAAAAGGACTTCGGAAATTTATAATGACAAGTGTTAAATTTACATTGACAACCTACGAGTTACAAAACGAAAAACATAGAATTGTGTTCCTAAAAAAATATAAATTTGAAAATATTTTTCAAAGTAATCTGGTTCTTTCACTTAGAGTTTTCAAGGAAGTTGACTTGCATTGTAGTCACAAACAAAACTGTCACTAAAAATATAAAATCCGTAGAAAGGGCTCGTATTTAAAAACACAAGGATTGTTAAAACAGTTTTAGAACATCCCTCTCTCTAAAAACACGCTCTCACCTCTCTCTACTGTAAAAGTAAAAATCACCCTAGTCTTTCTTCTTCCCTTAATCCAAATCCTTTTTCTAAAGATGTAGAACCTAAAGGTGGTGGTGTGATGATGGTGCTTGGCCATCCGCACCACCTTGCTGGCCAGTTTCGCCGGCAGCCCAGCCTCTCTTTGTGGTGGTTAGCGGCGGATCTGGAGCTTTTTTTTGTTTTTGTTTTTCGGCAGCAACACGGTGAGTGATCTCCACCGGTTTGCTTCATGATCCGGTGGAGGTCGCGGATCTTCCGTTTTTCGACGGTTTGGCTAGATCTGGAGGTTTCGTGCTACTCCGGTGGTGGTGATCGTAGCGGGGGGTTTGGATATTTGCTTATGCAGTTTCCGGGGTGGTGGTGATGTTGCTCTGGCGGTGTGTTATGGTAGCGGCCACTACAAGAAAATAAGTATTTTGCAACACTTTAGTTGCGACAATTTGAACATAACCGTCACAATGTAATTTTTTTAAGATATTTGCAACGGTTTATACGACGGTTTCTACAACCGTCGCAATGTTTTGTTTCTTGTACCCGGGAAAATTTTCATGTTAGCGCCTTGCAAAAATGAAATCCTTTATTTCCAAAAAAATAAAATAAATGACAAAGTGACAAAAACACTTACATTCTGTACACTTTCACTTTGTTACAAAAAAAATTGCAAAACACCAAAAACTTTCGCTTCATCGCACTTCACGACCGCTTCCATCACTGCCGCCCTCACCGCCGTTTCCTTCATCGACCATGACCCTATCTCGTTTCTTCAGCACAATTACCTATCACAAGCGCTGAATCCCTAACTCATTTTCTTAATCAACCCTAATCCCTAAATCGATAAATCCCTAAATCGCAAGTAGACTGGTTCGTTGCTCTCATTTCTCCTGTTGAGAAGATTTTGTTGTTCATCTCAGGTTCAGGTTCGTTTTGATTTCTACTAAATCCCTTCTCTTAGTTTGTTGTTCTCTCTTTGAGCAGAGCTCATTGTTTCTGATAAACCCCTTCCATGTTGATTTCTGCTAAATCCCTTTTCTTTTTACTCATGTTGGTAATGTGTGTAAATGTTTGAGTGACGTTTTATCTTAGTTGGACATGCTGGTTGTGATTTTGCTGAAGCTTTTAGGCATTTGGATTTACTTTCAGACTCTATGTAAATAACTAATGAAATCAAATTAAAATAAACGGGACCTGAGTTGTGTTTGTTCTAAGTTTTGGTTTTGTTAAGAAGCTTAAGTTTGGAGTGGAAGGGAAGAAATAAAATAAAGAGGGCCTGTTACATGATTAACTAAATTAAACTGGTTGGTTAATTACGAAAACTTAAGATAATGTTAATCAGAGATTAAGCATAAGGTGACAGTCACAATGTATAAACAAATCAGTACTAGCATTCCATCATTTTCATTTGTCAAGATTGTTGGTAAGGACTGAAAATGAGGATGTTAAATTATGTTTTGGAAATGTTTAGTTTGATGGGTTTTGTTACATAGTTCTCGTTCATATTCCATATAGAATGTGTAATTTACTATCATTATGGTTTAGTTCTTGTGATTTTCTTCTTATTGTCGGGAAAAGGCTTTGGAAGAGTTTGTGACATAAAAAAGTCTACCTTTATGGCCACCAGACAGCATGACATATATTGATTCAACTGTGTATGCGAGCTATTACTGAGTATACATAGCAGTGGAGTCACTCTCTGATTCATTCAAGCTGGTATGTCGTTGGACTGTCTGAAATTAAAGTTTTGTTGATATATTTTCTATTTTTCTGCATATATGATATTAGCGAATGCACCTTTTTTTGTGATATATTAAAATTTTGGCATTTGATCACTTAAATTATTATTTTCAGTTTCAATTTTTAAGTTTTGGGCTTAATTTGTTTACCTTATTATTCTTATGCAAGGGATATCAATTTGAGGTTACAAACCTACACTAAAGAGTTTATCTTTTACTACTCCAGGATTGATGCTTTTCTGCCATCCCTTGCCTTTTGCAGTCTTATTTATGCAATCTCCTATGTAGGCCCTGTCTACCTTGTTGTTATCTTCATCTATTGGTCCCTAATTTACAGGTAATAATAATAAATAACCTAATCAACATTGGTGAAATATTCAGATTAGTGGTACATTGTGCAGAATCATGGTGTGTCATTGTAATTTTAACAAAACTACACTTCGTCAAAATCAGCGTCAATATAAATACACACCTATACTGGTATTCAATTACAAGATTGGTGGTACTATATTTATTTATTTATTTACTTGCTGATTCTCTTTTGGGGATGATTAGGGGAGTCATAGATCTAGATGACTCAAATTATATACTAGGAGAAAAAGATATGATGCTGAAATTGGTCCTACCTTATTTGAATGAATTTTTGTCAAAACTCAAAGCCCTTATGGTTCCATGTTGATATTTGAAAGGTCGGGAATCCTTTTATGGAGTTAAATTTTATCTCAATTCAAGAGTGGAGAAGTTCTTATGGTGTGTACATAACTTTCATGTTTATCAAACTTTATTGTGAGTATCCTTTATTTGCTAATGGTGAGATAGTACTAATTTTCCAGTATATCATAATTGTTAAGTTCATAATTGAATAGTTATGATTTCATAATTATATTACTATTTCTAGAAACCTACAAGGTAATGATTTGTCATTCATGAGCCCAATATTTAAGTTTAAAAGCTAATTAAACTTTTCTTTCTTTACAGTTTCTATGAGTGCAGCTGCATAGACATTGATTCTATCAGCTGGTTTGTCCTTTTGAATCTTGTTATATAGATGCAAATTTAGCAATTGTACCAAAATGCCTTGCTTTATGCTAGATTAGTATTTAGTAGAGTTGAATCAGAATCTGTGTATAGGTAGGTTTTTTACTATCAATACAATCATTTGCATATGTTATAGCTAGGTGAATGTCTTTGACTTGAAGTCTATATATTAAGTTGGTGGATTGAAACTTTTCTTAGATTCATAGGTATTGGTATATTGGAATTTTGTACTTTCTTTTTCTTAACTTTATTGTTTTTTTTTAATCTTTAATTAAGCAAGGCCATTCTCATAAACCACCATCAACCTTCTTTGATTGTTTCTTTCAACTGATGCTTAGGGGCATGGTCAAAGAAATTAGCATTTCTCAGTCTCAATTGTGTAAGTCGGTCACTTTCTCCATTTTCTCTCTACTCTAGACTAATATTTTAACCAATTATGTATGTTCAATGATATGAACAAATGGTTGAAACGTTTGAATCTCTTGCATCCTGATATGATTATTATGTGTACTTATCTTTGGTTGATATGATTTGTTGTAGTTGTTATATTAGTTTCTATGTGTATTTATCTTTGGTGATCCTTTTTATGTCTTTTTTTTCGATGAGCAGGCGTGTACTTTTTTTTCCCAAAAGGGAACAATGTGGACTATTTGTCCATGTATTTGGAAGTTGCAGATTCAGCTAGTTTGCCCTACGGTTGGAGTATCTATGCACAATTTAGCTTGACAGTAGTTAATCAAATCATGAATAAGTACTCAGTGAGAAAAGGTAGCCCATTCAGTTTGTTCTTTACAGTGGTTACAAATGATCTAAGCTTGAATTTTTTATTTTTTTTTGTCCAGGTAACACTACAGTGTTACCGATATGCGATTGTCCCAACTCATTGAGAAGGGGATATGAAGATGGGTTAGATTCAAAAAGGTTAGTACACTCATTCCTAATCAGTAAGTGATGTCTTACTATTTTAAGTGCATATCATTAGTCATTAGTGATTATATTGCTTATTTTTTCTTAATTCGTGGTTCTTATATAATGTTTTATTTTTAGGTGGAAGACTTATAATTACTAAACTGGGTACGACATTCTTTTGATTCTAGTCATTTACTTCGGGATGATCAAGCAAATTTTCTATGATGGACCATCTAGAAAGTGATTAAATTTTCATGGAACACAAGAAACCTTTTTGTATTATTTGTATATGTTTGATTTATTTATATGAATGTGAAATTCATATTTTTGTTTATGGAGAATAGTATTTATATATTTGTGCATTTTAATTTTCTTTTTATTGTATCGATATTTTAATTAATTATTTATTGTTTTGATTGTTATTTAATAAGCCATCAAAATGAATATAAAATGTTTTAAATATTTTTTTTTATAAAAAAGCACATTTGCGACGGTTTTGTAACCGTTGCAGACCCTTGCTACTAATTTCAGTGCTACACGCGAAAAACATATAAGGACGGTTTGTAACCGTTGCAAAATCACTTGCGACAGTTGTAACGACGGTTTTTAGAACCGTTGCAAAGTGTTGTTGCGACACCGAAATCATCAACGGTTCACAAACCGTCGCAAATGTCAAATTGCGACGGTTTCAACCGTTGCAAACTGCAATTATAACTGTTGCAAAGTATTGATTTTCTTGTAGTGGGCGGTGATGAATGCGTTGCGACTGAAATGGATTTGAGTTGGATTGCGGTGGCTAAGATGGCTCTGATGGTGTGGTGGTGGTAGTGGTGTGGGTTGTTTCTGTTGTGTGGTGGAGATGCGGTGGTGGTGGAGCTGTGTGGTGGTGGTGAGTCGGTTGTGGTGGTTGTAATTAGTGGTAGTAGTTTTGGTGAGGCAGTGGTGATGCCGGATGTTTCACTGTCGCTTTTGTTGTGTGGTGGTGATGCGTGTTGGTGATTTGGTTGAGGTGGTGGTGGTGGTGGCTCTGTGTGGTGGTACATGGGGTTGTTATGGTTTGGAAGGGTGGTGGTGGATTGACTGATTTGGTGATGGGTGTGGTGGTGGCTGAGTTGTTTGTGTTGGGCTATCTCCATGTTTCTTCTCAATGGAACCTCCGTGGAGCGTCAATACCTTTCTCCAAAGCTTTTCGCAATTGCGATTTTAGCCCTTTACGTCGTTTTTGTGTTGTTAGTTTTGGTTGTTCTAAGAGGTTGTTGGTTGTTTCTGCGGCTTGTTTAATCTCTCTCTGTTCCAATTGTGTAGTTGTTTTGCGCTTTGGTTTCAGGTTGAGTTCTCGTGCCGCCGTCGGATGGAGGTTTTTTTGAGTAGATGTGGTTTGATATCCGAATGTGAGCGGATACTCCTTAGCTTTGACGATGCCGTTTTGTTTCAAATGGAATTAAAGTAGGATGGGTGGGCGATGATATTTGGTGTAATTGCCTCGGTTTGACTTTTGGGGCGTTTTTTGTTATTGTTCTAGGTTGTTGTTTTAGATGCCATTGGTGTTGGAATTCTTCCTTTTTGAAGAATTTTGTATGATTTGTCTCTGCGGACTGTGCTCGTCTTGCGCTCAGTTTCGCTTTTAATAAAATTTAGCCGTTCACAAAAAAAAAGGATTGTTAAAACAACGATCAGTTTTGAAATAGTAAATAAACGATAAACACACAAAGAAAACAAGATATTTGTTAAGGTATGTTGTGTTTACAAATTCAATCTTTTATTAATGATTTTAAATTTGTATTATATCACGATATAATTTATAATTTGTATTTTAGGCTTAAATATCATTTTTATCCCTTTGTGTTCGCGAATTTTTGGTTTAAGTCCCAGTAAGTTTTTTTTGTTGCAAATACATCTCTGAATATGCAAATTTTGTTGGTTTTAGTTCATCCCATTAAAAAATGATTGCGTTTGTAGCTAATTAGCTACCAACAATCAGCTACAAACGCAGTTGGGAGGGACTAAAATCAATAAAAAGTAGTGTTTATCACCATATCTAAGCAATTATGTATTGGAGCAGTTGCTTGGATATGGTGATAAAGACTACTTTTTATTGATTTTAGTCCCTTCCGACTGTGCTTGTAGTTAATTGATAGTTAGTTAATTACAAATTAGCTAAAAAAGCGGCTATTTTTTAATAGGGGAGACTAAAACTAAGAAAATTTGAACGTTCAGGATGTATTTGCAACAAAAAACTTACAGGAACTAAAATAAAAAATTCACAACCATGCAGAGACGAAAATGATATTAACTATTTACTTAACTTATTCAATTCAATTGATAAACCAAGTTATACGTAAAAAATCAAATTTCGAACTATTTTTGAGTAAGTTGAAGGACTAATTAATAAATGAAAAAGATGGCAGAAAAGTGTTCAAGTTTTAAGCCGACCTCACCACACTCCTTTACTCTCTTCTCGTTTTATATAAACAGGTCACAGAAAAAGGGGTTGTGGATTGCTCATAAGCAGAGAAGCTGAAAATCAACAGTGTTTGCTTCACGTCATCGCTAATAAATTATTACACGGTTTCTTGACTAACCCTTTGGAATGTTCTCCTTTTTCTAATACTTTCTTTCATCATTTTTTTCTTTCTACTTTACTTCTACCGACCTTTTTATGTATATATAACTAGTTTCACATTGACAAAATGCATTCATAGGTATTTTGAATTTTACTATTTTAATAAAGAAATTAAATTTTTAAGTTAAAAATAAAAATGATATTGATGTTATAAATTACAAACTTAAAGATATATTTGTTAGTTAAAAAACTTTAAGAATATATCTGTTACAAATATAAAACTTAAATAATTTATTTACCAATTAAAATACTTAAAAGACATATCTGTTATAAACATAAAGTTTAAACGACCTATAGATGTATTTTGCACTTCACATTTTAGGGATCTTATAAATCAAGCTTGCCCTAGTAATTATTTGACTTAACTATCTTTTTGCCCCCTCTATCAACCGGCTTGGTCAAAAATAATGAAGTCATGGCCAAATTAATATGGAGATTGTCTTTAAGTCTGTTTCTCTTGTATAGTTTTTGTGAAAATGGAAACATAGTTTTTTTTTTTTACTTTTGACGAGAACAAACTTAGTACATTTTATTTATAATTGTAGTTTTGATACAAGGTGGATAATAATAAAATATTTGGTGACTAGCGTTAAAACGAGCCGTCCGAGCTAAATCATGGGCTACTCGATTAGCTTGTCTCACATAACTGACCTTACAATTTTCATTAAACAAAAGTAAGCTACTATACGACTTAATAATACTGCCAAATTAAGAAATCAAAGACTATTTAGAAACTCAGAGTGTTCCCTACCTCAACTGTTGGACAAAGTCAAACTTTACTCCTATCGGTGGTTAAAGACTACGAACTTTAATCTAGTCTCAAACTACCATAGTTGGTGGTCGAGTCCGTGTATTTGTTTGGATATTTTTAGTTCTCATGTTGTTTCGTGTTCTTGATATTGTCTAATTTTTCGTAATCTCTTCGGTACGCCTTGTGCTGAGGAGATTATTCAGTTATTATATATATAGGGTTTTTAAATTTTTTTTTTTGAAATGTGGAGAATACTATTAAAAAGTAAGCAAAACGTAAGAATAAAAAATATATATTTAACCCTTAAATCTATTTATGTGACATGTTCAGATTGGTTGTTGCGTTAATACCCACAATTTTTCAAAAAGTAATCTTGGAGAAAATACATCTCTATAGTTTATTTTAATACTCGACATCTGACCCAATGACTAAGATGTATACAGTCCCACCACTCACTAGCAGAGACTCATTTAAATCCAGAGTTTTTTTTTTTACTTTTTATTTCTTAAAACTGACCAAACACACAAAAAATGACACCGAAATTTTTTTAACCTTAAACTTTAAGAAAAACAAACTCAAAAAACTCAAGCCTTAATCATCATGGCCAACCTATATTGATTACTATGTCTCTATAGTATTTTATCATTTGAGTTTAACTTACTACGTGCAAATACACATTAATTTATTTGTTAATGGAATGAGAACTAAATATTGTAATGAGGTAAATCTAGAATCCTGCAGACTTTTTGACATATTGATCAGAACCTAAATAAAATATGGTGCAATGCATGACATGAGAAATGAATAAAAACAAGAAGGGTAATTAAGTAATATATGTACTCAACATTTATATAAAAACAACCAAAAACAGTGTCACTTCCATGTACTTTATTCAAATCTCTCACATCATCAACATAAATATATTATTTTACCTACCTAGGTTTCATCATAATCTTCAAAGGAAATAAAAAAATCAACCATTTTTTTTTCTTCCACACAGTGGTCTCTTGGATTGGAATGGAAGATCAAGAACAAAAGCAACATGTTCAGTCTCAAAGTTCCAATACCAATAATCCAAACAACACTGAAAAGAGTGAAACTGTGAGATCAAGATGGACACCAAAACCTGAACAAATTCTTATACTTGAATCCATTTTCAATAGTGGAATGGTTAATCCACCAAAAGATGAAACAGTTAGAATAAGAAAACTTCTTGAAAAATTTGGTGCTGTTGGTGATGCTAATGTTTTTTATTGGTTTCAGAATCGTCGCTCTCGCTCTCGTCGCCGTCAAAGGCAGATGCAGGCCGCCGCTCAACTAAGCGGTGACACTGCAAATCCATATCACCAATACCAGTGTAGCACCAATAGTGCTAACACTCTGTCTCTTGGTGCTGCAATTGGTTTTGGTGATTCATCTAATTTCACTATGAATTCTTCTTCTTGTAATTCATCTTATAATAATAACTTTTCCGGTTCTTCTTCATCATGTGGTCTTGGAGTCGGTCTCGGCGTCGGTATTTGCGGTGGCGGAGAAGAAGGGTTTGGTGGTTTGTTCTTAGGTTCTACTCCAATTAATTTCCATGAATCTGATCATACCTCAGCTGCTTCATCAGTTTTGTACCCTTCTAATCATGCTTCAAATTTCAACATCCATTCAGGTATATATGTGATTAATATTTTCCATGGATGAGCTATAAGTCTCAGATTTTATGAGCTTTTATCATATGAAGAAAATTAAAAGAAAAATCCTTCTTCAATTTTATTCTTAATATATTTTAATTTATGACCAAATTAAATTGAATTGAAAGGAGTAATCTACCTTTCTATTAAAATTAAAATTAAAATTATTTCATTTTGATCCCAATTTGCACATGTTCCTTACATGAATTAATTTAGTAAAATTTCATCCAATTTTATCACCATTTTTTTAATAAAAAACTGGTCATATTCTTAAACCCCTTTTTAAGAATAAAACTGAGTACTAGAATCTATATATTACTTTTCTAAACATAAATTAATTTAATACTTATGTCCAGATATTAGTGTCTTTTAAATATATTTTTTTTGTTAGAACTTTTATTAATAATAAACTCTAAAATAAAGTTAGAACTTTTGTGATTTGACAAGAGTTATAATAAACTCTAAAATAAGTTAGAACTTTTATTAAATCCTTTGACAAGAGTTATAGTAGATTCAGATATTGACATATTTTTTATTTATTTTGTATTCTTAATTTATAATATTAGTTAATTTTCAATCTTTGATAGTGATGGAAGAATTTATAGTTAGTTTTGAATATTTGATAGTGATGGAAGAATTAATAAAGTAGAAAGTCTTTTGTGATTTGACTGTTCTTGGGATTAAATGAAAAGCATGAAAGTAGTACTTTTTTTTTGCTTTCTTGATAAACATGAGTTCACTTTTCTTGTTTCAGTTTATGTTCTTCCTTTTTTTCTCTCATCACATGCTTTTTTAAGTTTCATCCAAAATTTGTTCCTTATTTCAAAAATTTATAAACCCTAGATTATTTTTCTCAAAAGAAATGTCTTCACTCTTTTCATTTTTTTTATTGTCAAGATTGTCTTCACTCTTTTGCTTTTGTGAAGTGTATATTAACTTTTATTTTGGTTATTTGATTTTCTTTTCTTCCTTACCGGACAATGACAATTACATGCATCTTTTTAATTGATATATCACTTCATATGAAGAATCATTTATCTTATTTTTTATACCTGATTAAATAGTCTAACGACTGGGATTTCACATTTTTAAATAAATAGATAGAAGTATTAAAATTAAAACTCAAACCCTATATATTACATGTAACCTTTCTACCGGTTAATCATTTTTCTTTTTCTTTTTTTTTGTTTCCGAATGAATTCATCCGCCGCTTGTCGGATTTTTTTTTTTTTGCTTTCGCACCGGTTCCGACCCACCAAAGGTGGGCGACTAATCCGGCTCGTGCGTAGAGGCATGCGCACTGGCCAAGCGTTGTTCCCCCTGAGAATCAAACCCGGTATTCCCCGGATACGTCCTTAGAAGGAGCTCCTTGCCACTTGAGCCCAACCAACTTGGTTACCGCTTGTCGGATTTTGTTGACAAGTTCACTCAATCACTCACTCTATTTGGAATGAGGGTCTTTATATATTGTCCATATTTTAGTAAATAAATGAGAAAAATTAGCATTTCCTTATATTTTTGACTTATTTTTGTCATCAGATTTTGTGCCCTTCAATTTGGCTTCCCAAGGCAAGGCATGACAAAAGGAATCACTTCCATTCCAGTAAATTAAGAGGGGTTTACTAACATTACATAGCAAATTTATCTAATTCAATCACAATTCTAAATTCAATTTGCGCTAACAAATCAATTACATTTGCAATTATAGTTAAATTGATATTGAGTTCAAATCGTCAGTTAATTTCAATTATGCATGAATAATTATTTTGGACTTCATACATTTTTGGACAAATTTAGATTAGACTAAAATGATTATTTGTTTTATTTACTAATTGCAATTCAAGTTAAAATTATTACTAACAGTTTTGTAATACATTGCTTTAATATATAAATATATAGCATTCTTAAAATATATTATTTTTGTTTTGTATTATTATACTTAATATTTTTGTACAATTCATTGCTTTAATACATTTTGTAAATTTGTAATTTAAAGCATTGCTTTAATATATTTTTTTTTGTATTTTTTTGCTTTAATACATTTTTTGTAATTTATAGCATTCATAAGTATATTTTTTTTTGTATTACATTATTAATTAATGTATTGGTTTAATTTGTGATTATAATAATTGATTGATGCTTTAATTTTATATTTTTATTAATTTTGTTGGGGAATAGGATTTGGGGGGAGCAATGTTTCAAGTTTGATCACAGTGTTGATCAATGGAGTTGCAACAGAAGTTCCAAGGGGCACAATTAACATGAAAACAATGTTTGGTGAAGATGTTATGTTAATTCATTCCTCTGGAGTCTCAGTTCCAACCAATGAGTTTGGTTTCTTGATGCAGAACTTGCAACATGGTGAAAGCTATTATCTGGTAATTAATTAGCACTTAACAAATACTTTTTTTTATATGTAATCTTTAAGATATCTTTCTATATTAAATATTTGTCATTTAAAAATAAAAAACAAATTTATTATTTTTTTAATATTATTCTTTGTCTACTTAAATTTATTATTTTTAATATTATTCTTTAGTATTTTAGTCTTAAGATATTACTTTTAGCTATATTATAAAAATTGTGCATTATTTTAAATGAGACAGAGAAGTATATTTGCAAATAAACAAATTTTATTTTTTTATTACTATTATTTTATTATTTTTTTTTTTAAAAACATGACGCTTATAATGAAACAAAAAAGTATGCTGGCTGACCTCACTAAAGAAACTTTCATAATACAATTCAAAATATGAGTCGGTGTCACCGCGTAAAATTGAATTTTGTCCTCTCTTTTGACCATCGATTAAATGTCGTTGTTGTTACTATTCTCTCCGTCTCATTTTATTTGACATTTTCTAATATATTAATTTTCTAATATGTTTTAGATTATATAATCTTATTAATTTTCTAATATATCTTTTTTTCTGTCAATAAATAAGAGTGTAATATAAATATGAGTGTAATATAAAAAAATATTGTAAATGAAATTCCAAACTGTACAAAAAAATATTTTGTGTAAACATCAAACAAAATGGGATAGACAAATTTCTCTCAAAAAAGAAATGGGATAGAGATATATTATTTTGTGATGGCAAACACATAATTTGGTGAAAATCTAAATAAGATTTTGATGTAAAAATGTGTTTGTGTTTTCGTTTCAGGTTTCAAAGCAAACCCAGGCATGAACAAATGAACAAGTAGCACAACAATGGACAAGTGGAAGCTTTTGTTATATGTTTCTTTTATATATTAATTAATTAATTTCTATCTTTTTTTCTTCATTCTCTTAATTTGAGTATGTGGTTCAAATATTAGAGATCTATTATATATGTGATTAAAGAACTCTATATCTATATTTATTTTACAACTATATTATAAATTTAAATTAAATTAGCAAGTTGTGGAAAGTATATTTTCATGTATTGCTCAATTGTCACTCACCTAATGAGTAAGCCTCTCAATTTGAATATTAATGAATGAATAGGTAAATTTTAATCAAAATTAACAAAAATGGCATGCATGGAACTATATATCGTCCTATATGTACTAGTCCTCTGCATCAACCTTTATTGGAAATTTTATATTACTTTGCACCAAATGATTGATATAACAAAATCAACATACCCAACATCATGTAAATACAAATGATTTGGTAGTTGGAATGACATTTGCAGGAGATAAAATTCGAACTAAGATCAAATTTTTCAATTAGACCCATTTAAAAATATATGTCTAGCTACTAAATTACCAAAAATAATACTCAAAATACTCTTTGTACTATTTGTTTTTTCTTTTTTTTTCATTAAATTAAATTAAATCCCCAAATACAAACCCTAATGTGTGTTACAATTGATTTCCCTCATAGCTTTTTAATTATTTCTAGAAAACTTTCATTCTATCAGAAATTGGAAGGTTCAACTACACATGAAGTGGGAAACCTCACTAGCTAGACATGTGAGCAAAAAAAGTTCATGTAAAACATTTTTTGTTTTGATAAGCAAATTGTTTCTAAATTACACAGGGCAGTTGGATTTCAAAAGCTCGTCAAAATCAGGGTAGATTTTAAAATTCGATTAACGTTAATAAATGTATTTATAGATTATCCATAAAAATATGTCTTTAGGTTGACATTAGTAATTAATTAATGATGAGTGTGAGGTAACTCTTTACCTACTAATCAATGATGTTGGCTACCATACAACTTTTAGTATATATACCGAATTTAGGCAGGAACGTAAGAAATTTGAAAAAGAGAAAGAAGAAAAAATTAAATTAAGTCAATATTTCAAATTTTCAATAACTTAAGTTTTTTTTTTGGTTGGCTAGAAATTCCACCTATATATAAAGTGGATAAGTGGGATAACCGGGGTTCGAATCCCGATCCTCTGCATTTATAATGCAATGTCCTACTAACTGAGCTAAGTTCATGGGACAACTTAAAGAATTTTAACTTGACACAAAAATAAATTAAATGGATTTTTTTTTGATAAGCAAATAAATTAAATGAATAATTTGACCTAAAAAAATTACGACAAATGATCATAGTTAGTCAAATTTTGGCCATAATAAAATATATGAACAATATATATGTACCCCAATTTGGTGACTTCTACCTACTCATATATTATAAAGTACCTATAACTAAGGTCACATAGAAATATTACTTTTCATTCTTTATGATAGTAAATAAGAAGAAGGACAAAGAAATGTGGGTCGGGATATTAACAAACAAAGGTGAAATGGAATGTTGGAATTGAGGCTGCTGGTTGGAAACATATCTAACTCCATTTTGACAATCATTCTTCATCTTCTACATATCTATTATTATTAATTTTTCGAGGAGTAATATAGGGGAATTTTTGGGCTATATGCCTCTTAAGAAGTGACCAATTAATTCTTCATAGACAATTTTTAATCTTAAAGATCAACTTACAATAATACACTCTTTCTGACATTTTCGTAAAAGAAATTTATTATTCTAAAATAATCACTATAAGAAATATGATTTTTGGGAGCAATTTTTGTCTTTACAATACAATATTAAGTATATTTTTTTTCAATTCTAATCTATATTGTAATTAATATTACTTACATTACTCTTAATTCAACATTTTTCTACTTTTTTATTTATGGTAAGTATATTGTTTCTCATTCATTTATACTTCTTTTTTTTTTGGTAGATATTTATACTTCTTTTTTAATATGTGTAAAACGATCAAAAATGGTTCCTAGATAAAAATACCTAGCTCCCCCATTCATTTTACGAATGGGGTATGCACCCTATTTTTTGTTGGAACTAGTAGAGTCTATTGGGGTGTTGAGTTGGATCTACGCGAGCTTTGATTGATTGGAGGCCTCTTGTGTCTGTCTTTATTAAGTGGTGCCTAATCCTTGCATCTCCTCTCTCTAAGGGGTCCATGGATCTTCTTGTGGTGGTGGGTTATAAAAAGTTTTAAGCTTTAATTTTGATATGCCTTTTTGTAGGACTATGTGTTTTTTTAGAGATTATTAGGTGTTGGCGTAGAGTACTTCTAGTACGTGTTTGTATTTTGAAATTTCTCTTGTTCTTATCGCATAATATATATAATATTAGATGTCATTCAAAATATATAAAAGTGTTAAATTTAATCATATACACAAATTATTCCCAAAAGAATCACTACTTTCAATTTTCAATATGCTTTTAATTAATTTTTCAATTGTTTCCTTTTTTTTGTTAGTTTAATAGGTTATAATTTCATTTCAAGATGAATAAGTAGGAAATTTGAATCAGAACTCTTACGTATATAATACAATATCAACCAAATTGAATTTATAGGAATAGTCTAGTAAATACAATGTCCATTACTCCAAGTTATTGTTTTATCCTTTATATTTATGAGAGTAAAAATACATTAAAGATTAATGTATAACGATAACTTAATAAAATCACTATTATCTTTCTCTCCTATACTTTTCAAAAAATAATAGGTATTAAATGGTCAAATACAAGTATACAACAACTACATAAAATAAAGAGAGTAATTCATTTCATACCATTATAGTGGAAAATTATCATATGGAATGATAATTACCGTTCCGTCTTTAAAGGATTGTGTTTGTTGACTTAACTTCAATTTGATGGTACTATTGATTGGTGACAAAAGAACTAACTAGTATATAATTCTACATTACTTCTTTCGGAAATTTTAATATAATTAATGAACATGTCGGATTGGATAAGATAATGAGAAGGAAAAGAGGTTTTAAACATAAAAATGTATGAATTTGTGGCTGCATGCTAGTATTATAAACATAAAAATAATGTAAGGAAAGGAAAGGTAATGCGATTGAAATACTATGGAAAACTTTTCGACGAATCGAATTACCAAATTATTAATTGTTTCTTATCAAAACAATAATCAACAATTAACTAGACAAATGCTTTTAATCGATATGATTTTGCTAATGATTATTTGACAACCACCAATATTAGATTGATCACTAATATTCAATTGAGTAATAATCTAATTCGGTAATTGTGGATTAATTTGGAAAACGATTGATAAATTGTACACAAGTATTATATAAACCACTTAGTGTGCACAACTTTCACAATCACTAAATTTGATTAATAAAACCAATTAATCAATTAGCAATTAATCGATGAAATTAAAGCAATAAAGAAATGCAATAAAGAACACGAAATATTTGTTTAAAAAGTTCCCAGATTTCGTTTGTTCTCGCTAAATTGTCCGCTGCGTCTCCCTCCCAATTCCTAAAAATTGAATTGAGAAAATTATTTCAAAAACAATTTTCAATTGAATGTTTATACAAGAGAGGTAGAAAAAGACTATACAATGTAAGACCCAAGATTTTACTGTGCGGTTTTTCTAAGGAACTCTAGTGTCGGCTACGAGTTTTAGGGTTTTTGGTGAAGCGGTTTTGTGAGTATCGTCGCATTAATGAGATTTTTGCTGAAACGGAGCCTGTTTTGTGCTGGTGCGCTGGAAAGGCACAGACTCTCGGGTCGTGATCCTCTTTTAAGAATGAGAAGATTTCTGTGAAGTAAGAAATGCGAGTTTTGGTTTTCTCTTGTTTTTGAAAAAACGAGTAGGAATCTTACCCGCTGTTAGGAATTTTTACGGTTTCTGAATTCCGTAGAAATTTAGATTGGAGTTTTATATATCGGCGTGGGTTAGGATATATCTTCGGATTATTTTTCGAGGGTGAGGAAGAAAATCACAGTCGAGGAAAAAGTTTTAGCGATAATTTTTAGAAGCGGTTT
Organism: Trifolium repens; assembly: GCA_030408175.1. NCBI lineage: Eukaryota > Viridiplantae > Streptophyta > Magnoliopsida > Fabales > Fabaceae > Trifolium > Trifolium repens. Next base: position 42,498,807 of record CP125839.1, read on the forward strand.
ACGACGGACGTTTATTCCGTAGTTTTTCTATTTTTGCGATTTTCGTCCATTAGCGAGGTGCGACTCGTTTAAGCGCGAGCTAGTGGGAGGATAAGATCACATAAGAAATATCTAGATATTTTGTGAAGAGGTGGATGGCTAGGATTTGATCATGATACTTTATACTATGCAATCCAAGGGCCATGACTTAATCAAGGGATCTATATGAAGTAAAGCCATGAGACTTTCCATTCTTCTTCTTTCATCTCACGTGAACCTCTTTCTCTTGATCATCACAAAGACATTTCTTCTTAAGATTAGTATGCTTAAAATCCATTTTGTGGGAGATGTAGAAGGAATTAGGAGAAAAGCTTGGAATCAATATTAATCCTTGTAACTTGGAGGTGCTTATGAGCTAAGTTTTATGGTAAGAAAAATTCTCCTTTCTCATTTTCTCTCTTTGGCCGTGAGGCCTTGTTGATTGTTGGGAGGAAGTTTTAAATTTTTCCTTGGTTAATATCGTTAGATCCATGAGAGTTAGTAAGTATCCATGCTAATTAGAGATAGATTTCATGTGTGAATGCTACAAGATCCATGAGAGTTAGTAGCTAGTGTTTTTGAGAAAAAAATCTTAATTGATCAAGAACATGAATTTTTGCTTGGTGTTTGTGTTAATGATGTTGTTTTTGAGCTTTTAAGTAAAATGGATATGTGATAAATGGTTTGGTTTTGAGAAACAAGAAAAAAATATTTGTTGTGTTCATGAGAAATTTAGGAAAAAGCTTTTGATTTGTGGATTGTGTTTTAGAAATATTTTGTGTGTTCAATTAAATGATTTTAGGAGCTAGTTGATTTATGCTAGGGTTTTGAAATGGAAAATTTTTGGAACTAGCTAGGGTTTTGTGTTCTTGGCCGTGGCACCATGTGTGTGTGTGGCCATTGGCTTTCAAATTTTTAAGTCCTATGGGAAGGCATGATCATGGTTTTATAAGGAATAATTAATGTGGTTTTATTTGAAAGGAAAAACTTGTAACTTGTGGCGCAAGTAAACTTTTATTTTTGTGAAAATTTTTGAAGAGTTCATGGGTTGCTTTCAAATGGTTTTATTGTGTGAAATTGATTACTTTGGTGTTAGAAATAAAAGTAATCCATAGTGCATTTTGAAACGAAATTATTTTCGCGTAGCGAGAAAAGTGTATTTAACTTCATGAGTTTTTGATCAATATGGGGAAGTCTCGAAATCACTATCTGAGAGTGTTAGAAAGTACCTTAAACCCCTCTAGAGCTTTGAGAACAAGTTTCGTTTCGATAGGATAAACGAGGAATATTTTATTGATTGTACGCTGCTTAACTTTTAGGTAGCGCGTATCGTAGATTTGACGAGAAAAAGTTAGGGAAAGCTTGCCGAGGTAAGGGCATCACTTTATTTCTGTCTTTTCACTGAGTTATAACATGTTTGTTGGTTATTTTCGGTGATGCGTGTTTGTGTGTTTGGCATGTATGTGTTATGTATTCTCGTGATGAGAAAGTGTTTACAATACGTGCGTTGTTTTACATATGATTGGAGATGTATGTATGAACATGTGGGTGAATACATATGATTGGAAATGTATGTATGTTTGTTGTGGTTTGTTACATATGATTGGATATGTATGTATGTTGTTGGGATGGTTTACATATGCTAGGGAGGTATGTATTTGTTGCATTAGTATACATGGGGAATCGTATGCTCATGCATTGTTAGTGGGTAGTGGCGGGAGTGGACTACGAGGTGTGGTTGCGGGAGTGGACCCACCTGATTCTTATAGGGTTTTATTGAGTTCAATACATGGTTGCGGGAGTGGACCATGGGGTGTGATTGCGGGAGTGGATCCACCTTAATCCTTTGTGATTTTGTTGAGTTCGATACATGGTTGCGGGAGTGCACCATGGGGTGTGATTGCGGGAGTGGATCCACCTTAACCTTGTGATTTCGTTGGTGTTTTAGTAGGGGTTGGACCTACAGTTCCGGAACTCATGCATTGTGGTAGCTAGGGTTAGTACCACGCATTGTAGAGGTTGCATTATAGGCTATGTGTGCATTGCTTATATGAACCCGTTGGTGGGAGTTGTTTTGGTGGTTAACAGCTTTCTCTTGTGTTTGTGGAATTATTGTTATGTGTACAATCTTTCGCACCGGTTATATATATACATACTTTTATTTTGTGGTGACCCTTTCTTTCATTTGCGGGCTCATCCCACCCAGATGATGGGTTAGGTCGTGGTGACGACGGTGGCTGTTCCAGGCCCCAGTGAGTGGTTGGAGCTTTGGCTTAGTTAGACTATGCGCCGGTGTGGGTTGTACACCGTGCTTTTTGGGTTTGGGCATAGGATTCTAACTTGTTTTGTTGTAAGTATTTGAATACTTAGACTTGGATTGTAATTATTCAGGAATACACTTTGCTTGTCGAAGCACCTTATGGTAATGAGTTCTTTTGTATATTTGAATGCCGGCTCATTGAAAAATATTCTATGCGCACTCTGAGTGTTAGTTGAAAAAGAAAAAAAAATATTGCCTTTTTGGCCTTTGAAAAACGGGCTGTTACAATTGGTATCAGAGCACGGCTTTAAATCTTCAAAGGGAAAGTGTATACTTGAGTCGTTAGTCCAGAGTCAGTTAGAACATAGCTAGGGTAGGGACAGTTCTAGTGTTTGTTCTGTGTCGGATTATGAGTTAGTAAACATTGGATGAGATTTTCTGTTGAGACTCAGAAATGTTTGGATAAGGAATCTAATCGGAATTTGAGATTTTGAATAAAGGGAGTCAAAGAGAAGTAGATGGTATAGTTTGGCAAGTGCCAAGACTATGAGGAATGTAATCACCAACTGGAGGTTGAGATTGTTTTATGTAAGTCGTGTTTGGAATGAGATTCGTGGGTGAGCATGCGGTTTCGGCGTATTCATTGAGTTGCGGACTCATGGATATCGGTAAGGTGTGAAGTTCTTCCGGAGAGGAGATAACTTGCTCGGAATGTAATGGTTTGGGTGGTACTTGCCGTAGTGGCACGGTACTACTAGTGGATGATACTCCACGGGTGCTTCAAGAAAGGAAGCATGATAGCTTAAGCTACGTGTCTGGAGCGTGGTGTCTTGCGATTTCGACGTGTATTCGTAAGAGTTTGAGGGAAACGTGTGGGACCATTGTGCCTCGGAGGACCTTGAGCACAAGTGGAATGAAGTATCACTTAAGTTGGGTAAAGATTGTCTAAACCACCATCAGGATTGTCGACTGTCTATTGACAAATTGAGGGACTGGCCGTCCTTAATTTATTGTTGATGGTAGACGGGAATCGTGTTGATTGGAATTGACAAGTTTTTGCTAGCTTCGGTGATGCACAGAGAACTTCAGTGCTTCTTTTTGGAGGGTAGCCAGTAACTGCTTCGCGTGAACCTAGGGAAATTGGCTATGTCGCGGAGGCGAAATAGGTGACTTTGGAAATTTTGTTTGTGGGCACGAGGATCTTTGGGAACTAGAGGTTGTGAACCTCTGTTGTGAGGTTAATGTTTGAGTGGTGAACTCGTTGAGAGTTGCGGTTGGTGCACGGTTGTGCCAGTGTGTTGGTGAGAGTATCTGTGTGACTTCACCCGGTGTTAGCATCTATGTGGCTGCACCTAATCCTGAGGGATTTTGTTGTGTTGGTGATGGTAAATATGACTTATTAATAAGCCTTTTACTTCAGTGGAAACAATACCAGATGCAAAAAGTAATATGAAATACCTTTTACAACTGATTTCAATTTTACCAGAATTAAAAAATACAAAGATATACCCTTTTACATCTTGCCATAATTACCCCAGAAGCAAATGAAAACGCGGTGGCAATCCTGTAATTATCAGTAAAATTGTGTAAATTGATTTTAATTCTAATTATTTTTTCCCAGAGGTAAAAGGTATTTTATCCCTGATTATTACTTCCCCACGCAGCCTCACAACTCACAATCCTTCCTCTCTCGTTCGACAACCCTAACAACTCACACAGCAGAATCACGCAGCCTCACAACTCACAATCTCTCGATCTCGATCTCTCGATCCTCAATCTCTCGATCCTCAATCTCTCAATCTCCTTTCTCTCTCGAACGAACGAACCAACCCTATCTCACTCAAGATTTAGATCTCTCTCACTCACAACGCTCTATCTCTCTCACTCACAATCACTCACTCGTGGTCGCGCATTCGAACTCTTCATCTCCCTCAGTGAAGAATCGCGAATTCGAACCCTAGCCTCCAATCCCTTTTACTGAATCACAGATTTCAATCCCTAATTGCTGAATCAAGGCTCTCTCTGAACCCTAAATTTCAACTCAGTGAACACGAATTGAAGCTCTCTCTCGTTCCTCTCCCTCCGACTGAAAACGCAAACAGGTACTGATCCTATTCTTAAATTTGTTTATGTTTTCTTAGTTTTTATTTCATTTAAAGTTTTAATGATTTTTTTGTCTGGTATAGTGGAAATCTGTTGTTTAAAATCTGTCTGATATAATTTTTATTTCATTTAAAGTTTCAGTGATTTTTTGAATGAAAAATTACATTATCAATTCCATAAACTTACTATAGTTGTAGGGTTTTACTCCAAAATTGAAATTGAGAAATCAATCTATAAATAAATCTATGAAATCTGTAGGGTCTTATGTGCACATTTTTCTTGTATACTTAATGATAATTGATACAAAACAATCATCAATGTCTATTTTTTGTTATTCTGATTTTTTTCAGTTGTATAGAAACTTGTAAGCATAAATACTTTTCCTGATTTTTTTTGTCTGGTATAGTGGTTGTTTGTTGGAACTTAATTAAATCTCATCAAAGCTGGGTATGTATGTTAATTACTATATATCAGTTTGTTAGTAGTTAGTTTAAAGTTAGTTATCATTATCGCGAGATTGAGCATCCAGTAGCGTTACAACTCGTAGGAAGAGTTTACTGCCCATTTGGGTCCTAGAGGAATTAGTCTTCGCAATTTCACGTAGAGGATAACTGGTTTATACAAAAAAAGTTAGTTATCATTGTTAGTTGTTATCTTCCCATTTTCATATGGACTTATATGTATAAATAGGATCCATTAAATTGATCAAACTATCAATAATATATGTTTACTGAAGCGTATAAGAAGATCATGTCAATATAGGGTTGATTACGCCGATAGGTTTCTAGCGAAGGCATGGCAAAAATCAATTCTGACAAAAGTGTCATGTTTTGTTTGGCAAATTTTTCAGAATAGAGTAGCTATGATTACTTTGGTTGAGTCTCATAATGTTTATGTCCGGTTATCTCGGTATAGAAGGTAAGCTTCTGTTGGCTGAGAGTTGCTTAGTGGCAAGACGCTAGATCCCATTGTGCAATATTGACGACGTGTTATATGCAATTTTAACCGAAGCCGTGTATTGATCTCTCTACTCAGTGTCTTGCGGCTGTCTTTGTTTTTGATTTCTACTGTCTGCTGCCAGAATTAGGAGCTTTGATAGTTTCTTTAATATTGGCTTTATAGATGTTACGTTTTGCCTTGCCTGCTATGTAGGATTGGTTTGATTCATTGATACTGTAATGAGGTCATTTTGTTAGCCATGATGCATGCTACTGTAATTGTTTGATTCTGCATAATTGTATCAGGTGGACTTAGGTTGGTGAATTTGCAATTTAATGAGGATATGCTTTATTCCTTGAATGCTTAAGTTAGATGATTAGATGAATATGTAACTTGTAAGTTGTAACACTTGTGAAGCGATTTCTGTCTATCTGGCTCCAGTTTCAGGTTCCAAAAAGCCAACAGAAGATGGACTTACTTGGTCAATTTTGAGAAAGAAGCAAACAAGGTATTATTCGAGGATGCTGGAGTGCATGCTTTATCAAATGTTTGATGAAACTAACGAAGCTTGAGACACAAATTTAGGTGACTCTTCTTCCTTATTATTCAAAAGTACCAACACAAATTCTCTAGATTATATTGATTTTTTTTCTTATTTTTCTAAAAAATAATTATTCTGTCTAATGTTTGGATAGTATGATAAACAAACTAATTCAAGTTTCATTATGAATCTATTGTTGACAAGGTTGATACTAGAAGAAGCAGTATTAATAAGATGATGAAGTTTCTCTTAATGAAGGTAGTAGAGGATGATGTTCACTCAACAACTTTGAGAAATCAAGTAGGAATCAGATCTTATCTAATACGAACTTGCCTGGGTAGAAATGTTCATTTTTCTCTAATGTTTTATTAACACTAGTGATTCTTTGAATTAATTAATGTCTTTCTTTTATCATTCCTTTAGTATTGGTGCTACATTTTAGGAAAGGAATGTATAGAGCTATTGTACATTGAAATTTTAATTTAGTAAGTATTAGGCTTTGGCGTTTTAGTCATGTTAGTGTGGTGAACTAATAATCGCTTTTGGATGTTGAATGGTTGCATTAACTAATGACATTACTATTTTTACTTAATTCGGATGTTGAATGCGGTGGAATTTGTAGCATCATGTTTTCGATTTTTAATTTTGGATGGTGTTTATTGTGAAATTATATATGTTTATTTGCAAGTTATGTTTTGGATCCTAGCGGTTAAAAAAAAAAATGCAGGATTAGAAAAAAAATGCAGGATTATAAAAAAAAAAAATATTGAACTTTTTACATCTGAGGACAGATTTGGCAGATGTGAAGAGCGACACTTTTACAACTGTGATAATGTCAAGTCAGATGTAAAAAGTCCAATTTAATTTTAAAAAAATAATTAAAATAATGATTTTCACATCTGAGGAAGAACGAACCAGATGTAAAAGGTGCACTTTTTACATCTGACCGGGCCAGTGGTAAAAAGTGTCAGACTTTCTATAACTCGTAGGTTTATGACTGACTTTTGCCAGATGTAAAAGGTGCTTTTCGCCAGATGTAAAAAGTGTTTTCTGCACTAGTGGTTGTTACTCTTACCTTTAGTTTCGTGGACGAAACTTCTTTTTGGAGGGTAGTAATGTAAGACCCAAGATTTTACTGTGCGGTTTTTCTAAGGAACTCTAGTGTCGGCTACGAGTTTTAGGGTTTTTGGTGAAGCGGTTTTGTGAGTATCGTCGCATTAATGAGATTTTTGCTGAAACGGAGCCTGTTTTGTGCTGGTGCGCTGGAAAGGCACAGACTCTCGGGTCGTGATCCTCTTTTAAGTATGAGAAGATTTCTGTGAAGTAAGAAATGCGAGTTTTGGTTTTCTCTTGTTTTTGAAAAAACGAGTAGGAATCTTACCCGCTGTTAGAAATTTTTACGGTTTCTGAATTCCGTAGAAATTTAGATGGGAGTTTTATATATCGGCGTGAGTTAGGATATATCTTCAGATTATTTTTCGAGGGTGAGGAAGAAAATCACAGTCGAGGAAAAAGTTTTAGCGATAATTTTTAGAAGCGGTTTACGACGGACGTTTATTCCGTAGTTTTTCTATTTTTGCGATTTTCGTCCATTAGCGAGGTGCGACTCGTTTAAGCGCGAGCTAGTGGGAGGATAAGATCACATAAGAAATATCTAGATATTTTGTGAAGAGGTGGATGGCTAGGATTTGATCATGATACTTTATACTATGCAATCCAAGGGCTATGACTTAATCAAGGGATCTATATGAAGTAAAGCCATGAGACTTTCCATTCTTCTTCTTTCATCTCACGTGAACCTCTTTCTCTTGATCATCACAAAGACATTTCTTCTTAAGATTAGTATGCTTAAAATCCATTTTGTGGGAGATGTAGAAGGAATTAGGAGAAAAGCTTGGAATCAATATTAATCCTTGTAACTTGGAGGTGCTTATGAGCTAAGTTTTATGGTAAGAAAAATTCTCCTTTCTCATTTTCTCTCTTTGGCCGTGAGGCCTTGTTGATTGTTGGGAGGAAGTTTTAAATTTTTCCTTGGTTAATATCGTTAGATCCATGAGAGTTAGTAAGTATCCATGCTAATTAGAGATAGATTTCATGTGTGAATGCTACAAGATCCATGAGAGTTGGTAGCTAGTGTTTTTGAGAAAAAAATCTTAATTGATCAAGAACATGAATTTTTGCTTGGTGTTTGTGTTAATGATGTTGTTTTTGAGCTTTTAAGTAAAATGGATATGTGATAAATGGTTTGGTTTTGAGAAACAAGAAAAAAATATTTGTTGTGTTCATGAGAAATTTAGGAAAAAGCTTTTGATTTGTGGATTGTGTTTTAGAAATATTTTGTGTGTTCAATTAAATGATTTTAGGAGCTAGTTGATTTATGCTAGGGTTTTGAAATGGAAAATTTTTGGAACTAGCTAGGGTTTTGTGTTCTTGGCCGTGGCACCATGTGTGTGTGTGGCCATTGGCTTTCAAATTTTTAAGTCCTATGGGAAGGCATGATCATGGTTTTATAAGGAATAATTAATGTGGTTTTATTTGAAAGGAAAAACTTGTAACTTGTGGCGCAAGTAAACTTTTATTTTTGTGAAAATTTTTGAAGAGTTCATGGGTTGCTTTCAAATGGTTTTATTGTGTGAAATTGATTACTTTGGTGTTAGAAATAAAAGTAATCCATAGTGCATTTTGAAACGAAATTATTTTCGCGTAGCGAGAAAAGTGTATTTAACTTCATGAGTTTTTGATCAATATGGGGAAGTCTCGAAATCACTATCTGAGAGTGTTAGAAAGTACCTTAAACCCCTCTAGAGCTTTGAGAACAAGTTTCGTTTCGATAGGATAAACGAGGAATATTTTATTGATTGTACGCTGCTTAACTTTTAGGTAGCGCGTATCGTAGATTTGACGAGAAAAAGTTAGGGAAAGCTTGCCGAGGTAAGGGCATCACTTTATTTCTGTCTTTTCACTGAGTTATAACATGTTTGTTGGTTATTTTCGGTGATGCGTGTTTGTGTGTTTGGCATGTATGTGTTATGTATTCTCGTGATGAGAAAGTGTTTACAATACGTGCGTTGTTTTACATATGATTGGAGATGTATGTATGAACATGTGGGTGAATACATATGATTGGAAATGTATGTATGTTTGTTGTGGTTTGTTACATATGATTGGATATGTATGTATGTTGTTGGGATGGTTTACATATGCTAGGGAGGTATGTATTTGTTGCATTAGTATACATGGGGAATCGTATGCTCATGCATTGTTAGTGGGTAGTGGCGGGAGTGGACTACGAGGTGTGGTTGCGGGAGTGGACCCACCTGATTCTTATAGGGTTTTATTGAGTTCAATACATGGTTGCGGGAGTGGACCATGGGGTGTGATTGCGGGAGTGGATCCACCTTAATCCTTTGTGATTTTGTTGAGTTCGATACATGGTTGCGGGAGTGCACCATGGGGTGTGATTGCGGGAGTGGATCCACCTTAACCTTGTGATTTCGTTGGTGTTTTAGTAGGGGTTGGACCTACAGTTCCGGAACTCATGCATTGTGGTAGCTAGGGTTAGTACCACGCATTGTAGAGGTTGCATTATAGGCTATGTGTGCATTGCTTATATGAACCCGTTGGTGGGAGTTGTTTTGGTGGTTAAGAGCTTTCTCTTGTGTTTGTGGAATTATTGTTATGTGTACAATCTTTCGCACCGGTTATATATATACATACTTTTATTTTGTGGTGACCCTTTCTTTCATTTGCGGGCTCATCCCACCCAGATGATGGGTTAGGTCGTGGTGACGACGGTGGCTGTTCCAGGCCCCAGTGAGTGGTTGGAGCTTTGGCTTAGTTAGACTATGCGCCGGTGTGGGTTGTACACCGTGCTTTTTGGGTTTAGGCATAGGATTCTAACTTGTTTTGTTGTAAGTATTTGAATACTTAGACTTGGATTGTAATTATTCAGGAATACACTTTGATTGTCGAAGCACCTTATGGTAATGAGTTCTTTTGTATATTTGAATGCCGGTTCATTGAAAAATATTCTATGCGCACTCTGAGTGTTAGTTGAAAAAGAAAAAAAAATATTGCCTTTTTGGCCTTTGAAAAACGGGCTGTTACATACAACAATGCTAAGACTAAATCTTCAATGCGTTGTTGATCCTTCTCTACCGTTCTTGATCCTAATCTTCGCCACGAAGATCCAATCCTCAAGAATCGTCACAATCCCACAAACACTCCAATGTAGCTGTTAGATATATTAGGGCTTTTAGGTTTGGACTTTATATGTTAGTAGTCTATTTAGATAGTTTTATAAATCCTTTTGTAATCCTTATTTTGTTTAGCAATGCTATTCAAATATTATTGGAACCCTAACCGTCTTTGTCTTTCTCTTATTTTGCATCTCTGATTCTAACATGGTATCTAGAGCATGGTTTGATCCGCCATGAATCATTTGTTGCTTCCGCTTCTTGTGTTCTCAAAAGTTTGAGAATTTTGTTTTTGTTTTTTTTGTATCACAAATTGTTGTTGGGATTGGAATGTGTTTGTTTTCTTTTTGTTGATTGGTTCTATTGAAGAAAAAAAAAAGTCCTTCCGTTGAGTTTGATTTATGTGTCGCGTAACCAAATTGATTGAATTTGTTCCACCATTCTCTTTGGCTTTGTGCTTAGGTTATTGGATTTGGTGTTGTTCTATTTATTTGTTGTCAGAGTGATAGAAACTTGTGAAGTAGCTTCGCATGAACTTTGGAATTGAAGACCACCGTATATGATCAACTTCTGCACCGACTTATTGGAAAATATGGCAACTCAAGTAGAGCAATGAAATCCTTTTAGGTCCACTTGATTGGTTATGGTAAGGTTGTTTGGTTGCACTTCTCCCTATTGGTTCCTCTGATTGCATTGCACTTCTTCCTATTGACTTCTTCTGATTGATTGCACTTCTCCCTATTGATTCTTCTGATTGCATTGCACTTCTTCCTATTGCACTTCTGATTGATTGCACTTCTCCCTATTGTACTTCTTCGGATTACATTGCACTTCTGATTGGTTGCACTTCTCCCTATTGGTTTATTCTATTTGATTGCATCTATCGATTGGTTGATTCTTGTTTTGGTTAGCTTGGACTGGATTGCATGTTGGATTAATTTGATTTGGTTTTTCTCTCTTCGATGGTTTCTCCGTTGACTGCAAAATGCTTTCTGGTTGGTTTTATGTTGGGTTGGTTTATTTTCCTTGTTAATTTGTAACAAGCGTAAAGCTTAGTAAGCTTTAGCTTGAGGGATAATATTAGAAATAAAATGTTAAGTTTATATTATTAAGTATTAAGTATGTTTTTCGTTTTTGTTTGACAAACTCTCGATGATTATCTGTTAATGCATCGTGAGTTTGAGGGGAAGTGTTAGATATATTAGGGCTTTTAGGTTTGGGCTTTATATGTTAGTAGTCTAGTAGTCCATTAGGTATTATTATAAATTCTCTTGTAATCCTTATTTTGTCAAGTAATGTTATTCAAATATTATTGGAACCCTAGCCGTCTTTGTCTTTGTCTTATTTTGCATCTCTGATTCTAACAGTAGCAAGTACCGAATCCATCTTGATTCCAATCTGCTACCCGAGTCTTGCGAAATCTCTAAACGATTACTTGATTTACCAAAAGTCTTCAACCACAATTGAAGTGAAAAATATCTTTTTCCCTTCGAGAATCCCAATTCATTTTCTCCCTGAAAGCTAATTGCCATAAGCCACCACAACCGTCATCAATTCAATCAATCTTGCAAAGTGTAGGATCAATCTTTCGAATTGACAACAATGAATGCTTGAGAGGTTGAAGAAGATGAAGAACAAGGGTTTGGCTTTGTGAACTCATATACTTGATTCTCAAAATTTTCCAATTGAAAATTCATGGTTAACGAGTTTGGCAAAAAACTATTTATTGGTAACATCAATTGAGTAGACAACAAGGCAACATTTAAGTGTAATTGACATATGAATCGGTCCAAGTACAATTTATGCACCAGTTCAAGTCAAGAAACCATTTAGAAAAAGATTGATCCTTGAGCCATGAACCATTTCAAAATGCTCTCGGACTTCAGATCCTAAGCCATGAACCATTTCAAAAACCACCATGCACCGATTCATGAAACAAGGGAGCAGTGGCGACTCTAGGAATGTTAGAGAGCCTGGGCAAAATTTTGGAGGGTATTTTATCAACCCAACTTCCGAGTACAGTAATATTTTAAAGGGTTAATAGGCTTTTTGATATTTTAAATGCCGGAATGAAACTCTCATCAACCGTTGATATTCACTGAGTGGTCTTTTATATTTATAATGAGAAAATATTTTTTTGTAAATAAAAGGTTAAGTTTTAAAATAAATTTTAACTGCGTAATCTAATTGTCCGCTTTCGCGTGTACAACGTGTTACGACACAAAATCTTATTTATGAAAATAATTACTTTTAACTACTAAAAAAGGTACCGTCAGTTGTCGCATGTTCGGTACCGAATTTTAAGCGTATAAACGTCCGATAAAGTTTGATAAATGTTCGGTACCTTTTTGAAAACTGAATTTTTCCTAATTGATAAAAAATTGCTTTCGCAGTGTTTAGAATCAAAAACTGAATTTTTCTACAGTCAGATAAAGTTTTCATTCTTTCAAATTGAAATCGGTATCTCTGTGTTTCTACTTTCGCAGTAAACTATAAGTTCTAAAAACAAAATTAATTCAGGCCTTAAACAATTCTCATTATAAACATTTATTTTCGACTCAATGAAATACCGTTGAAACGACGATCCTTACATTCCGGACTCTATAAAAAAAATAGTGGGGCAGCAGCCCGGGCATGTGCCCAGGCATGCTGGGCGTTAGAATCGCCACTGCATGGGAGCAATGCACCACCGCAACCCCTGTTTGCACCGGTTCAAAGTACTCTAACTTGAAAATTTCAAGTACTTTGAAAATCAATTTTTCTCAAACTTTGCCTTAACTCAATACCAATCATTTCATACTATTTTTGACATTAATCAAAACAAGAAAGAATGCATGCATGTGCACTCACAAGCTGCTCACCATGGCTAGGTGTGAGTAGTTTTATTTCATCTTAGGGTTATGTAGTTTTTTTAGTTTTGTTGATTGGAACTAGTAATGAGTTTCTTTCATATATTATTAGTGTGTTTTAGTGTTTCATTTGCAAGACAAGAAGTAGAAGGACCAGATGAGGAAATATTTGATGTGTAACAGCCCGACCCTATTTTAGGCGATCCTGGTATTGCCACCTCACGATCTTCTCCACTCATTTTTTAGTGGAGTTTTTACCTTTTGTGAGAATTGAACCATATATCATGAGGTTCGAGTACATGTTCAATCCATTCCCACTACCAGTTGAGCTACTAGCCTACAACCCATTACTAAGCACAATGCATAAACCATGTATTTGGAGCTTAGGATTGGTGTTACTTGATGTCCTTCCGAAATCAACTAGTCAGTATAATGTCTTATAGTGCTTTTTATTTACCAAATAAAAAATAAAAAAATTGGCCCAAGTGAGACATTTTCCATGTAGTTTCTTAAGAAGTTTTTCATCATCTATCTTAGTTGGATTTTGATGAATACGAAAGCTTATCAATTAAGAAATATTATTAAAGTAGAAAAAGGATAATAAATTGTTGAATAAGTATTGTTTGATAATAAAGCAAATCAAGAGATGAATGAGAGAATTCATCATGATTAAGGTAATTTTAGAATTCAAGTTATACTATTTTAAATGCTCAGAAACTCATTTGAAATCATCGAAGAAAAACCTTTAAAAATATGATTTTTATTTAAATAATTTTGCTTGAAATGTCATATTTTATTTTGCAAATTGCATAATTAATTTTGACAGTAAAAGTATGGTCATGCATAATATTCTTTGAAGCAAAGCCATAAAAAGCTGATTTTCAAAAATAGCAGTCTAAACCTTTTAAGCCAGTTCTAGTGGTTAACTGATTTATAAAACCTATTGTTGTTCGAAGTTTGAAAAATTGTTGGACAGTTTGAAATTGCATATCCATGCTAACCGATTTAATAAGTCCTGTGCATAATACATAATTGTGTCTTTCCATGAACCATTGTCATTCTAAATGCAAACCTTCATGTAAATATCTCAAACTTTTGTATCAATTCATAGAGGTTTTTTAGGATGTATTTAAGGCAAAATACATTATTTTTCAAACAACCTTTTTCATACATAATTTTCACATACAATTCAAACAAGCTTTTAAAGTGTTCATATATTCATTAAAAAGAAATTTTGTGCATAACTTTCATATCATTGAAAAGAGTTTTATACATATTATTTTGAGCACTTAAGTATATATGTGGGGATTGTGATCAAGAGAAGAAGATCAATTTTTATAATGGAATTGATTCTAGAACATTATTTTCATATTTGTTCAAGATTTATATTTTGATCACCAAGTGTACAAGGTAACTTGTTTTGTAACAAAAAGTGGTCTACTTTATGATTTATGTGAGAAATTCATCATAGGATTTAGTGAAAATTCTTATTGTTTAAAATAGTTGGTGCTATCTTGTGTTGTATTGAGATTTAGATAGGGACGCCTTAGGGTGAGGCGGTCTTGTAACAAAAAAATTTAATAGTGGAATCTGTCTTGTGTCTTTTTCTTTCCATTCTCTCTTTTATTTTTCTGCATATTGATTTATACCTTCATCATAACTTTTCGGCAAAATAAAAATAAATCAAAACATCTCTATATTAACCAAAAAAGTATTAAAACCTAATCCACGCCTTCTTTTAAAAAATCCAAAGGTTTGTTCAACAGGCAACAGCCATATCTAAAATTAAAAAATCCAAAACATCACAACAGCCATATATATAAAATTTAAAAATTTGTCCAAAAGGCCTCGTTTTTTAGCCAAAACCTACCATTTCCATTTTGCTAGCTAACAATGACAAATTTAAAAGTTGAAGGGTTTTTAACTCTAATCTCACCCTTCATTTTGTCTTGCCAAACTCTATTCCATTTTATCCATGGTAGAAGCTGTTGAAATATTGTACACAACTGTAACTTGTTCTAGAAGTTACTTTTGTAAATAAGATTAACTAACTTTCACATCCTTTTGTAACTAACTTGATAGCTTAGTTAGTATGTGAGCTAGTGTAGATTAGTTATGATGCTCACCTCTTACTTGTATAAGTAGCTTCTCTTGTACTTCATTTCATTTTATGTGAACAATAATGGATTCACACTTAATCTTTTCTCTCTAATTTCTATACTTTGATATGGTATCATTTCCGTCATCGATCCTAACCGTTTCATAACCGTTTTTCCGCTGCAGTAACCGTTTCTTCTCCGATGACAATGCCGCCGCGTATTGCTCCAGTTCTTGATCCTACTTCCGATCAATCTTCTCCGTTCTTTGTTCATCCAAGTGATTGACCTTCATCTGTGAAAGTTACTCTGGTTTTGAATGGCGCTAATTACCATGCGTGGTCTCAATCTATGCGTCGAGCTCTTGGTGCGAAATTGAAGATTGAATTCATTGATGGAACTCTTCCTCAACCTTTGGATACGTTTGATCCTTCTGTTCGAGCTTGGAACAGGTGCAATATGCTTGTTGTAACAACTCGTTTTTCAAAGGCCAGAAAAGGCATTATAATTTTTTTTTTTGTACACATCAGAGTTACGCATAAAAGATTTTAAATGAGCCGGCATTCAAATATACAAAAGAACTCATTACCATAAGGTGCTTCGACAAGCAAAGTGTACTCCTGAATAATTACAATCCAAGTCTAAGTATTCAAATACTTACAACAAAACAAGTTAGAATCTTATGCCTAAACCCAAAAAGCACGGTGTACAACCCACACCGGCGCATAGTCTAACTAAGCTAAAGCTCCAACATCTCACTGGGGCCTGGAACAGCCACCGTCGTCACCACGACCTAACCCATCATCTGGGTGGGATGAGCCCGCAAATGAAAGAAAGGGTCACCACAAAATAAAAGTATATATATATATATATATATATATATATATATATATATATATAACCGGTGCGAAAGATGTACACATAACAAATTTCCACATACACAAGAGAAAGCTCTTTAACACCAAAGCAATTCCCACCGACGGGCTTATATATATAATGCACACCAGACCTAATGCAGACTTCTACAATGGGTGTGGTACTATCCAAGCTACCACATGCATGAATTCCGGAATCGTAGGTCCAACCCACTAAAGCCACAAGGGCAGGTGATGCCACACAGACGCTATCACCAGGTGAAAATAGCCACACAGATGCTACCAGCCACACAGATGCTGTCAGCCACACAGATGCTGTCACCAGGCGAAAATAGCCACACAGATGCTACCAGCCACACAGATGTTGTCGCCAACTGTGAAATGCATGAGCATACTTTCTAATTAAGCATATATAGGGCAGTCACACAGACATAACCCCGGCGGAGTCACACAGACACATCCACCCGTGTAGTCCCAGCTGACTTACACGTTCCATACATGCTCATGCAACAATTACATATCACACAGATATATGTAAACCAAACACAACGACATACATACATTTCCAATCATATGTATTCCAACAACCTGTTCATACATATATTCTCATAATCATATGTAAACAGCGCAAGTATTTTAAAGACGTTCTCATCACGAGAATACATCAACTAGACATGCCAAACACACAGCAAAACATTACAGCAGAAATCCAAGCATGTCATAACCAGTTGAAAAACGGAAATAAAGTGATGCCCTTACCTCGGCAAGCTTCCGTTTACTACAACTCGTCCCAACAACACACGCGCTTCCTAAAACAAGCAGCGTATTATCAATACATTGTTTTCCAACCAATCGTATTGAAACTAAACCAAAACCCCAAAAACCTAAAGGTTCCTAAGGAAAAACCACTCTTTCGGATACCATACCAAAAACTACCGTACTGATCAACCACCATGAGTTATTTGTACTATTTTTAGGACCCAAAACAATAGGCCAAAGTCTTAAATAATTTGAAATGCAAAATGGCCGTTTTCTTGCGTTACAAGTTACGTACTTTCCGAGTACCCGAAAAACTCGTTTCCAATCCCCGCCACTTCCATAAATTAATAAAAAGGGATTAGAAAGTTAAAAACCAAGTTTAGAAATCAGAATCCAAAATTTCAACTCCCAGAGCTCGCCCTGGCGAGTTGGCAGCGAGTGAAGGCAGTGAAGACAGGTCTCACTCGCTGTGGAGCTCGCCCTGGCGTGTTCATGGCCTGTGAAGCTCGCCCCAGCGAGTTACCACTCGCCCGGCGAGTTGCACCTGTCATGACAGCAAAAACAGCAACTCACACCACCTTTTTCCAACCAAGCCTAGTTTGATTCTATTAGTTCCCAACACCTTTTCAAGGCACAAAAGCAAACCATTTTCATAAGCAAGCAATACTTTTCCGAAAGCATGTTGGTTGCTTCGAGTGTAAGTTATTTGGTTTTCATCTCCAAAATCAAAACCAAACCCAAGCACAAGTTTTATTACGGGCCTTAACCGACCGGTAATCATTTTCAAACATGTTTTCAAGGCAAAAGCAACGCCACATAACTCAAGAGTTTTAAACCACATGGAATACCAAAACCCCACACAAAACACTTAGTAAATATTTTCATAAACCCCCAAAATATTTTTCATCGGATTTTCTAAAACAAAACCATACAACACATTTCCCTTTTGCCCAAAGGCTCAAAAGCAACTTCGTTTTCCAAAACCAAACAACATAACCTCATGTAATTGATCAATATAATTATTTCCAAAACCCTAACTCTCACTCTCATGAGTGTAAGACCCAAGATTTCATTGTATAGTTGGTTTAAGGAATAATCGGGTTTCGATGTGTTCGTGTGATGAAACATCGTGTTCTTATAGGTTTTTGCTGTAATCGAGTCTGTTTTGTGCTCGTGCACTGTAATTGTACAGACTTTTGTCTTGTGATCCTGTTGCTTGAATAAGAAGTTATATGAGGTTTTAGTATAACGAGTTTTGGATTATTCTTGTTTTTGGAAAAACGAGTAGGATTTTACCCGCGGATGGAAAATCTTACTGCGTCTGTTTTAAGTGAGGTTTCGGATGGAAGTTTTATATATCTGCGCGAGTTAGGATATATTCTGAGATTAATTTTCTGAGGTATGGAAGAAAATTACAGTCGCGGAAAAAGATTCGGCGATAAGTTTTGGAAATGTTAAACGTTAGACGTTCTTTCCGTAGGTTTTACGTTTTTGTGATTTACGTTCGTCGCGACGCGCGAGAGCTGAGTTACGTGTCTTGTGTTGGAAGATTTGAGTAAATCTTGTGATTATCCATAAAGCAAATTGATCCAATGGCTAGGGTTTAAGCTTGGACTTTTGACTTTGATCCAAGGGTGGATTGGCTATCAAGAGCCTTTGTCATAGTAAGGAGGTTTGATGACTTTGGTCACTTAGAAAAACATCACAAATCACTCCATTCTTTCTCTCTTTCACGTGAACTCCATTACTTACTTTCTAACCTTCACCAAATTTTCCATTCTTCACCATTTCACTCCATTTCAAGCTTGGAAGCTTTGTGGATTTTTGTAGAGAATCACTTTCTAAAGGTAACCCTCTCTTCTCATCTCCTAGGTTGGTAGACTTATAGAGTTTAGGAGTTTTTGGGTTTATGTTATCTTGAGGGTTGGGTAAGAAATGTTACTTTACATGGTTTTTGTTTCATGAATGTTGTTCATGAGGTTTAGAGAAGCATGTGTAGGCTTTGTTATCTTTGTTTTCCATGAGTGGTGAAAAATATCATGAGAAAAGTTAGGGTTTTGGTTTGGTTATGTATTGATCAATAACATGTGGTTAGGTTGTAAGGTTTTGAAAAGAAAAGTTGTCTTTGAACCTTTGGGCAAAAGGGAAATGCGTTGTATGGTTTTGTTTTAGAAAATCCGATGAAAAATATTTTGGGGTTTACGAAAATATTCCTAAGTGTTTTGTGTAGTGTTTTTGAGGTCCAAGAGGTTCAAAACTCTTGTGACATGTGGTGTTGTTTTTACTTTGAAAACATGTTTGAAAATGATTACCGGACGGTTAAGGCCCGTAATAAAACTTGTGCTTGGATTTGGTTTTGATTTTGGAAATGAAAACCAAATAACTTGCACTCGAAGCAACCAACAAGCTTTCGGAAAGGAATTGCTTGCTTATGAAAATGGTTTGCTTTTGTGCCTTGAAAAGATGTTGGGAACTAACAGAATCAAACTAGGTTTGGTTGGGGAAAAAGGTGGTGTGAGTTGCTGATTTTGCTGTCATGACAGGTGCAACTCGCTGAGCGAGTGTTTACTCGCCAGGGCGAGTGTCACAGGTCATGACAACACGCCAGAGCGAGCTCCAGAACGAGTAAGACCAGTACTCACTGCCTTCACTCGCCACCAACTCACCAGGGCGAGCTCTGGGAGTTGAAATTTTGGATTCTGATTTCAAACTTGGTTTTTAGTTTTCTAATCCCTTTTTATTAATTTATGGAAGTGGTTGGGATTGGAAACGAGTTTTTCGGGTACTCGGAAAGTACGTAACTTATAATGCAAGAAAACGGCCATTTTGCATTTCAAATTATTTAAGACTTTGGCCTATTGTTTTGGGTCCTAAAAATAGTACATATAACTCATGGGGGTTGATCAATACGGTAGTTTTTGGTATAGTATCCGAAAGAGCGGATTTTCCTTAGGAACCTTTAGGTTGTTGGGGGTTTTTGGTTTAGTTTCAATACGATTGGTTGGGAAACAATGTATTGATGGTACGCTGCTTGTTTTAGGAAGCGCGTTGTGTTGTTTGGACGAGTTGTAGTAACCGGAAGCTTGCCGAGGTAAGGGCTCCACTTTATTTTTGTCTTTAAAACGGTTACGACATGCTTTGTTTTGCTGTGTATGCAATTGCTGTGTGCTTTGGCATGTTTGTACTTATGTATTCTCGTTGATGAGGACGTGGTTATAAATATGTGTGCAATTTACATATGATTGAGAAAATGTATGTATGTTGTGATGCTTTGTACATAGGCTTTAGGCTATGTGATTGTTTGCATGAGCATATATGAATGCGTGCGTCAGATAGGACTACGCGAGGATTTTGTCTTGTGTGACTATCCCGTATATGCCGAAGAGAATATATGCCATGCATTTCATAGTTGCGTGCCTAGGTGTATGTCTTGTGTGACTTGCCTTCGTACCGGGCGTTTGTCTGTGCGACTTCGCCAAATCCTACTGGATTTTATTGAGTTGGTGGTTGTCTTGTGTGACTCACCCGGTGTTATCCCACCGTGATTGTTTTGGTATTGTCTTGTGTGACTCTACCTGGTGTTATCCCACCAATAGTAGGAGGTGTTATCCCACCAGAGACCTACGCCTTCTATAGAGAGGTTGAATTCCGGAATTAAAATCATGCATGTGGCGAACCAGTGATCGGTTGTCACACCCATTGTAGAAGTCTGCATTAGGCTTGGTGATTTATTTATATAAGCCCGTTGGTGGGAATTACTTTGAGATTAAGAGCTTTCTCTTGTGTCTGTGGAATTATTGTTATGTGTACAATCTTTCGCACCGGTTATATATATACATACTATATATTTTGTGGTGACCCTTTCTTTCATTTGCGGGCTCATCCCACCCAGATGATGGGTTAGGTCGTGGTGACGACGGTGGCTGTTCCAGGCCCCAGTGAGAGGTTGGAGCTTTGGCTTAGTATAGTTAGACTATGCGCCGGTGTGGGTTGTACACCGTGCTTTTTGGGTTTAGGCATAGGATTCTAACTTGTTTGTTGTAAGTATTTGAATACTTAGACTTGGATTGTAATTATTCAGGAATACACTTTGCTTGTCGAAGCACCTTATGGTAATGAGTTCTTTTGTATATTTGAATGCCGGCTCATTAAAAATGTTTTATGCGTAACTCTGATGTGTACAAAAAAAAAAATATATAATGTCTTTTCTGGCCTTTGAAAAACGGGTTGTTACAATGAGATTCTCACAAACTCATGAGAAAATTGAAATAACAAAGCCTAGCATGCTTACTAAACCCTCATGAACAACTTTCATGGAACAAAAACCATTCACAACCAATTCTTATGAAATTTCTCCCAAGAACATAATCATAAAAATCCTAACTACCTAAGAATCTTAGCCAAACAAGGATAGGGAATAGGTTTAGTTACCTTCAAGTTTTCCAACAAGCTTATGATCAAGAGAAATGGTGAAGGATTGAATTTTTGAATGGAAAGGAAAAGAAACTTGGTTCACGGCCAAAGAGAAAAAGAATGGAAGGAAATCTCATGACTTTGCTACTTGTAGATATCTCATTTAATTCCTAGCCATTAGATCAAATAGGATAAAGTTCTAAGATTCAAATCTAGCCATTGGATCAATCCAAGTCTATCCTCACAAGATATTTCCCACGACCTCTTACAACAAAACGCACGTTCAGTTCTCGCGCATCGCGACGAACGGAACTCACAAAAACAGAAAACCTACGGAAAGAACGTCTATCGTTAAACATTTCCAAAACTTATCGCCGAATCTTTTTCCGCGACTGTAATTTTCTTCCACACCTTGGAAAATTAATCTCAGAACATATCCTAACTCACGCAGATATATAAAACTCCCATCCGAAACCTCACTTAAAACAGACGCAGTAAGATTCTACATCCGCGGGGTAAAATCCTACTCGTTTTTCCAAAAACAAGAATAATCCAAAACTCGCTATTCTAAATCCACATCAACCTTCTTATTCACAAAGGAGGATTACAAGACAAAAGTCTGTGCCTTTACAGCGCACTAGCCCAAAACAGACTCAATTACAGCAAAAACCTATAATCGCGACAATACTCATGAAAACGCTTCACCAGAAACCCTAACAACTTAGCCGACACTAAAGTTCCTTAGGAAAACTGTACAGTGAAATCTTGGGTCTTACACTTGTTAACTCGTGGATTATGAATTCCGCTTCCGAATCCATTGCTCAATCCATCGTTTTAATGGAAAATGCTTTGGATGTTTGGAATGATTTGAAGGAACGATTCTCACAAGGCGATCTCATTCGCATCTCTGAACTTCAGCAAGAAATCTATACACTGCAGCAAGAATCCAAAACTGTGACTGAATATTTTTCTTCATTGAAATTGCTTTGGGAGGAACTCGAAATCTACCTTCCAATGCCTGCTTGTAGCAGTACCGTGCATTGCACTTGTGCTTCTATGTGTCTTGCTCGCGCGAATCATAATCTTCTTTACATCATTCGTCTTCTCACAGGTTTGAATGATAATTTTTCTATGGTGAAATCTCAGATCCTATTAATGGATCCATTGCCTCCTCTAAACAAGGTGTTTTCTATGGTGATTCAACACGAACGCCAAGGCAATTTTGCTTCTAGCACTACAACAAAAAAGGGTCTTTAATAGCGCTTGTTTTGGCTTTTAATAGCACTTAAAAGCGCTATTACTGATACCGCTATTATAAGTCTGGGTGCCTATAACAGCGCTTGTGAAGCGCTATCAAAAGTTCATTTTTAATAGCGCTTTTAGACAAAACCGCTGTCGTATGTAGTATTCTGCTACTTTGGAGACAATGTTTTATAGCGCTTTGTTTAGAAAACGCTATTATATGTCAGTTATTTGATAGCGCCCGCATTTTGTAGTCCTTGAAGCAAATTACTTTTAATAGCGACCGTAACCAAAAAGCGCTATTATAAGTCCTTTTTCAAATAAAAAAAAATACCTTTTTTATCTGAATCTTTTTTAGTTGTGCTATACTTGGATAAAAAAATAACTAACAAATTTCATTAATCCTTAAATCAAACAGCACATAAGAAATAAATTACGTGCACTATAACATAACCATGTATTGGTTATAAAATAATCCAACAACAAAATACAACTCAAATATATCTAGAGGTATCAAATTAAAAAAAAAAAAACTTACATATATCTATATGTATGACACCACTGGTTTCACAATAGTTGATCTTTGGTACATGAAAAAAAAAAACTTAGTTACTAGCTCAGATTGTCACAAGATTCATAATTTCCATGTGGTGCCTTAGTGTACTTAGAGGCGTATGCAATTCCACATAATGAACAAAGTCAACTAAAATGTCTACACATACTGCAACGTGGACAACTTCTTCCCATTTAAATAAGTCACTTGATCTCCCATTAGATCTTTATCTACTATTTGATTTAATCTTCCCTCTGGTGTAAAGCTTCTTTACCTGAAAGTTATTCGATTCACAATAAACAAAACTACAGATAAAATGTTTAACTTTTTTAATACCAGATCCTATTAAGAAGGGAACTACTCAAGTGAAAGATAGAAAGAGATACATGCAGGCTGCAACTTGATTCTTATAGTCAACTATAAATAAAATCATTAAGTTCAATGAAAGACAAATAATAGATGTCTAACCTCAGGAAGCCTGACAGCAAGGTGTTTTATATAAGCAATGTCAGTTTAGTTGGAACGTAGAAATTTATTGACACAAATTCGAAATTCTTAGTAGTTTGAACCTAACAATGGTTATGTTCTATCCAACTTATCTTACTTTACTAAAAGCAAAACAACCAACATATATTAGTGAGTGATCTTTGTTTCCACGACTAAAGAAGTCCAACATTAGAGAACATACCTTGACTAAAGTGTTCTCTGAATATAATAGTAACCTTGAAGTAAAAGACCATGTGGATAGTAAAAGAGAAATCATCATTTCTAACACAAATTGGAATTACTGAAGTACATTAAAAAAAGGCTCAAAATTATGTCACATCTCATAATTATGTCATTTTGCTATGTTGTAAAAAACTCACACCAATGTTGGATACTACTAAACAAGTGTTCTTACCTTTGCCATTGTTACAGTATCAGGAACAATTCCATGTGCCTCAAAGCTCCAAAAGTGACTACCAGTTTGACCAAAACCTGTTTGAACCTCATCAGCTATAAAGAGACCTCCTGGTTTTTTGACGATATTATAAACTGCAGGCAAGTAACCTGGAGCCAATTCTATCACTCCGCCCACTCCCTGTTTGGATAAACAGCTTAATAAAGCGCTTATAGCATAAACGCTTAAAATAATTAATACTTGGCAATTTCTATGACAAAATATGAGATAGTCAACCTGAATTCACCAAAGCTATAAATTGTTAACGTAAGCTATTCTGGAGAGTTTAAGCAAATATAAGCCAAATCCAAACAAGTCCTATTTGGCCAAAGATTGTTTCATCGGGATTCAAACTGGGATTCTCCTGAATTAATTGTCTTTAACGTAAACTTATTATTCACTTGAGTTCAATTACTTAGATTGATCTTTTAAAAGACTAATTTGTTATTTGATAAATTTGAGGACGAAATTGGTCGACGGATACAATTTTGAGGACCAAAATGCTGATTTACTACACCTAAGCAAAATAGAAAGAAAAATAGAAACCTTGAGTTCTCCGGGCATCTTAGCAGCAAGAGCCTCAGCAAAATCAATGACAACATGATTTAAATAAAGAACAGTAGTATGCTGCAAAAGCCTACTCTGATTAACAATTGCTTCAATAATATCATGATGACAATGACCACATGAAACAGTAGCAATTCCACCAAAAGCATCAAGATATTGTTCTTCCATTTTCATCATACACATATTGCATTTTACCCTCCACATGATTCAACTATGCCATCATAAAAAAATCAAAATAAAAAAAGTATAATTTTTTATGCAAAAATATTCATCATAAATTATTGCATGTCACAAAGAACTACTTACTGGACATAGAAATATGTATCAAACTCTTATTCTACAATAAACAAGTCCAAATCTAACACTTGAAATTTAAAACAACACAAATAAATTTAATGAGAAACTTATGACAACATAAAATGGTGAATGGGGTGCATTAACTTAATCAATTTTGGGCACATGCAGTGTAACTAGAACAAGGCTAGATTAATAATTTCAGCTCATACCTACATAAGTATACAATAACTTAAATAGATGAGTTGAGTAGAGAAAACTTGAAAGAGTAGGCATTCCAAACGACAAACTCAGCAGATACTTACAATAGGATGGGCAAGTAGCTCTCCAAATATGTAGTTGTAGATCACCAAAAAAATTGAACAGAGTAATAATCATATGACTAACCACATGTGAGGAGGTTGGATTTGAAGGATGTCCCCGGAATTTTCAGCTCGAGTAACGTTTTCACATCAAACCGGTCTCTCTAAAAGACAAGTAGACAGTTAAAAAGCATTTCACCATGAGAAGGATAAACAAATGAATATAAAGCATTTCAGACAGTTAAAAGACAAGTATAACTTGCTAAAACTAAAAAAAATTCACCATGAGAATTTCCAGAGCCAATTGAATCATAAATCCACGTAGAAGACAATAATCCCCTTGCTTCATTCTCATTCCAATTCCCAATTCCAGAATTCTCTGGCTCATCATATATTCCAAACATATCATTTGACTAATTCCTAAACAACATTGCAATTACAGATTAATATTCCAATTGCACATGCATACTAACATAATAAACTAGTATATCAACATTAATTAATAAATAAAAGGCTAAACTGTACTTTTGGTCCCTTACGTTTATTTTAGGTTTGAATCAGGTCCCTTACGTTTTAAAAGTTTCAATTTGGTCCCTCACGTTATCAACATTTGCATTAGTTAGTCCTTTCCGTCAAATTTTCCACTAAATCCGTTTGATCCTTACACGTGACTGACCGTTTGGACACATGGACACCATTTTGGACATGTTCGGTGCCATTTGGGATGCTAACTAAGTAAAAAGAAATAATTAAAAATAATATATATTACTTATAATAATGGAATTGGTCCCAAAAAAAGTGTTCAAAATAGTGCCAACGTGTCCAAAATAACGTCCACGTGTCCAAACCGTCAGCCACGTGTAAAAATCAAACGAATTTAGTGAAATATTTGACGTAATGGACTAACTAATGCAAAAGTTGATAACGTGAGGGACCAAATTGAAACTTTTAAAACGTAAGGGACCTGATTCAAACCTAAAATAAACGTAAGGGACCAAAAGTACAGTTTAGCCTAAATAAAATAATCAATAATGAGCAATATTAGGGTTCCGAAATATGGAACAATATTAAGAAGAAGTTGAAAAATGACCTGATAAATTTGTAGGAGCGGTATCAGAAACTTTAGTGCATTTAAAGATTGCAATTTTGGAATCGAATAACGAAAAGAAGAGGATTTATTGGTTATGGGTTAGGGTTCTTGCAGGAAACGAGTGTGATTGGAGACGAGGAACGATTCATGGGAAACGATTGCTCTAACTTCAATTTCTCTCGGAAACCGATTACTCTGAGTTTGATTACAGAGGAACGATTTCTCTCTGAGTTCGATTCCAATCAGTAATGGGTTTGAAGCTAGAAGACGATCATTTCGATTCTAGGGTTTGAGTTTAATGTTTGCTGGGAACGGTTTGAAGAAGCTAGAAGAAGATTGATTTCGTTTCTAGGGTTCGACTTCAATTTTTGCTGAGATTGATGAAAACTAGTGCGGGAAACCAAAATTAGATTTTTTTTTTATGGAAACCAAAATTAGATATTTGCTGGGAATGTTTGATTATTATTATTATTATTATATTTAGCAAACCAAGGGGTCAAAGGTTCGACACCCACCCACAACAGTTTTTTATTTATTAATTTAATTTACTATAGCGCTTTTGTCAAAAGCGTTATTATAGGGTGTTAGCTTTAATAGCACTTTTTCATAAGCGCTATCATAATGCTCCGCGTTTGTGGCTTTAATAGCGGTTTTTGATAAAGAGCTATTATAGGTTACTTTGCTTCAAGGCTTTAATAGCACTTTTCATAAAAGCGCTATTATAAGTGCTCCGTTTTATGTTTTAATAGCGCTTTTTAAATAAACGCTATTAAATAGGCGCTATTAAAACTCAATTATGTAGTAGTGTAGTGATGAATCCAAGATCTTACTCAATGCTGCTAAATTCAAAGGTAATTCTAAGGCTGGTGCTCGTGTGTGTACCTATTGTGGTAAAGACAATCACACTGTTGATAATTGCTATAAGAAGCATGGTGTACCACCACATCTTCGTAAATCATCTTCTGCCAACAACACTATGATTGAGGGATCTAGTTCTAATGATGTTGTTGAATTTGGTAATGTTACTATTGGATCATCAACAATCACTCAGGATCAAGCTCAGCAGTTAATTACTCTTCTTTAGAATTCATTTCCTAATTCCACTTCATCTTCTAGTGTAACCAATCAGGTTGGCTCTGCTTCTTTCATTGATCATTCATCAATGAATCAAGGTACGTGTCATCACAATTTTAAATCATGTAGTTTAGGCAATTGGATTATTGATTATGGTGCTAGTCATCATATTTGCAATTCTACTCAATGGTTTCATTCATATAATGAGATCACTCTTGTTAATTTCAAATTACCTAATGGTAATAGTGTTGTAGCTAGATTCTCTGGCATTGTTAAATTTTCTAATGTTTTTTCTCTTTCCAATGTGTTATGCATTCTGACTGCATTCTGGCAAGTGCACCAGTCTGTCGTCGAGTAATAATTCACACTCTAGGTGTCTAGAATGAGTTCGTATCCACAGGGATCGTGCCGCAGCTTCGCTAGCGTTATTTAAGTTCGTAGTTTTGCATTCGCTTTGGGTTTTAAAAAGGTTTTATAAAAAGTAGCGATATGCTTGCATAAAATAAAGATAGTTGATTCAGAAACATAGGGGATAGGTATGGTGGTTGGACTCACTCCCTTCTTCATATTTGGCATGAACGGTGTATAACATAGTTATTCAGATTATTATTCGGCGGTGACTTTTCCTTGTTGTAGTAATACCTTTACCATTACTCTATGTATAAGAAGTTTCCCTACGTTAATAACTAAGGTACCTACGAGAGCCTAACCTCGATGTGTCACATACCCTAATTACTAGGTGAGTTGTTCATTATACATGCATTATTATCTTCACCCATCCAATGCCTCTAGGTTCTAGTATCGGGCTATTCATCTTCTAAGTGCTCAGTTCACACCTAGTGCATGATTCCTCCTCTAACCGCTCAGTTCGCGACTAGTTCAGGATGTTACCGTCTCTATTCACCTAGCATATTTACTACTAGTTCCGGACGAATATTAAAGCAACTCTAATATAAATACTAAAGTCGTCCCTAATATTGATTCTATGGGCGCTCCCGCTTATCCGGCCAGATTACGAGAATGCGTTGTTAAAGTGCAAGAAAGTAAATAACAAACATAATACTGAATAACGATTTATTATAACTTTGACTCATTCACAGACTCCAAATATTCATAGGGGAGTTCATCTTCTCCACCACAACCTAAGGCATCTATACAAAAGATTACATAATTTAAATTACAAAAATAATCTAAACAATAAAGCCTAAAGAAAACATACCATGCTGAGTTAGTTTTCCCGTAAGGGGAGAAAACTTGTCCTTAGAGCTCCTCCGAACCTCTCCTTTATAGTAGAGAGTGTTCTATTATTTCTAGATGATTTAAACAATGAATGGGGAGCTCTATTTATAGTTTTCGTAATGGGCCTCAGCAAGCCATCGTAGTTCGATGGATCCATCGTAGTGCGATGGGAAGATTCAGTTTAATTTTATAACTGATCCTGTGCATTTCATCAGCTTGGTCGCCAAGTAATGTCATCGTGTTACGATATAGGCCATCGTGATGCGATGAACAGATATTTTCCAGATTTATTTCTTCTGTTTTCTTGGCCAGCAAGCAACTCCCATCGTGCTACGATGATCAGCACATTTCTTCACTTTTTTGGCTTTTTCTTGTCTTTTTGTATTCTTGACTTTGTCTTGATGCTTTTCTTCATTTCTGTAGGTTGTTCTTCGTATTTGGGCCTGTCTTGGTCATTTTATTACTAAATATACTACCTAAAATACCATAGAAATTCCTGTCATCACATTCCTAATTTTTCTGTCAACCTTTTATCTGTTTCCACATTGTGTCATTATTCATAATTCAACCTTTTTGATTCCTCTAAATGTGTCATACAGGACCTATCCAACCAGAGGATGATTGGTTTAGCTTAAGCATTTGAAGGATTGTACTACCTAAAACTTCATGATAAGAATGTGAATGTTGCTGCTGTTGACTGTCCCTCTACCTCTACTATACCAGCTGAAGCCATTTGGCATTTCAGATTAGGACATCTTAGTACAACTAGACTATCTGTTTTACATTCCAAATTTCCTTATATTTCTGTTGATCATAAAGGCATTTGTGATGTTTGTCATCTTGCCAGACACAAGAAACTTCCCTTTCCACATAGTTTTAATAAAGCTGGCTCTCCTTATGAATTGTTGCATGTTGATATTTGGGGTCCCATTGGTACTCAATCTATCCATGGTTATTCTTATTTTTTGACTATAGTAGATGATAATAGTAGATACACTTGGCTATGTCTCTTAAAACATAAATCTGAAACTAGAACAAAACTTGTTAGTTTTATCACATTATTTGAAACACAATATAATGCTAAAATCAAAACTATCAGATATGATAATGGAGCTAAGTTTCTCATGCCTGACTATTATTCTTCTAAAGGAATTTTACACCAAAGAAGTTGTGTTGAAACTCCACAGCAAAATGGGAGAATGGAGAGCAAAACACCAGCAGTTATTGAATGTAGCTCGGGCACTTTTGTTTCATTCTCATTTACCTAAGAAATTTTGGTGTTATGCTGTCATTCATGCAACTTATTTGATTAACATAATTCCTACACCTGTTTTACAAAATAAATCTCCTTTTGAATTGATCTTTGATAAGAACTTAGATCTTCAGCATTTAAAAGTTTTTGGTTCATTAACTTATACTTCTACTTTGGCTAATCATAGAACTAAGTTAGAACCCAAGGGTAGAAAGTGTATTTTCTTGGGATATAAGCAAGGTGTCAAAGGCACAATTCTTTATGATTTGCATACCAAAGAAATTTTAATCTCAAGACATGTTGTCCATCATGATCACATTTTGCCTTATAAACCTTGTACATCTACCACCCCTTCTTGGCATTATCATACTGATTTCACACCTTCAATTTCCCCACCAGAGTTACTTGCATCTCAAGAAATCTCTTCAAATTCACCACCATCAAATCCTACAACCGTTGACCCTGACATTATTGTAAATGACAATTTTCCTACAAATCCCATTCCTATTCCCACGGATATGACCCCTAGCCAGATGTTAAATGAAAATCAAACTTTGCCTGATACCTCTACAAATAGACATGTCAGAGTTAGACAAACACCTTCTTATCTACAGGATTATGTATGCAATCATTCACTTGATTCTTCTAGTCCTTCATCCAAAGCTATTCTCTATCCCATTTCTGATTTTCATTCATGTAACATTTTGTCTCCTTCTCATCATGCATACACTATGTCAATCACACACCACTCAGAGCCTAACTCTTATCTGGAAGCATGCAAAGATGAACAATGGATACAGGCTATGAATCTTGAACTAGAGGCATTAACCAAGACTAGAACTTGGAAGATTGTGGATTTACCTCCTAATGTCAAACCTATTGGCTGTAGATGGGTGTACAGGGTGAAATTTAAATCTGATGGTAGTGTAGAGAGATACAAAGCTCGATTAGTAGCTAAAGGCTATAATCAAGTTGAAGGCCTAGATTTCTTTGATACTTTTTCTCCTGTGGCAAAATTGACTACAGTCAGATTACTCTTAGCCTTATCTTCCATTCATAATTGGCATCTACGTCAGGAAGATGTAGATGTTAACAATGCTTTTCTCCATGGTGAATTACAGGAAGATGTTTACATGCAAATTCCTGATGGTGTTCAATGCAATAAATCCAATCAAGTGTGCAAATTGCAGAAAAGCTTATATGGATTGAAACAAGCTAGTAGAAAATGGAATGAAAGGCTAACATCTTTGTTGTTGAGAGAGGGATATGTGCAATCCACTGCTGATTATTCCTTGTTCACACTCACCAAAGATGCAAATTTCACTGCTCTCCTTGTCTATGTAGATGATATAATCCTGTCTGGAAATGATCTTATGGAATTAAACAAAATCAAAAACATTCCTGATTCCAATTTTAAGATCAAAGATCTTAGTGTGTTGAAGTATTTTCTAGGACTTGAAGTTGCTCATTCCAAACTAGGAATTACCATATCTCAGAGAAAATATTGTTTGGATCTATTGAAGGATTCAGGATTGTTAGGTTCAAAGCCAACTATTACTCCATTAGATCCTTCAGCAAAACTCCACCAAGATTAGGGCACGCTCTATGAAGATGTATCATCTTATAGAAGATTAATTGGAAAGCTGCTTTACTTAACTAATACCAGACCTGACATAAGTTTTGCAACACAGCAGCTAAGTCAATTCTTGCAAAAACCAACTATGTCACACTACAAAGTAGCTTGTAGGGTTGTGAGATATTTAAAAATGAACCCTGGCATAGGTTTGTTCTTTCCTAGAGACTCAGATATACAAATTCTAGGTTATTCAGATGCTGATTGGATAGGATGCTTGGATACAAGACGTTCAACTAGTGGATAATGTTTCTTTATTGGAAACTCCTTAGTGTCATGGAAAGCAAAGAAGCAGGTCACTATATCTAGATCCTCATCAGAAGCAGAATATACGGCTCTATCCACATCCACATGTGAATTACTTTGGATTGTTTTCTTGCTGAGAAATTTGAAAATTACTTGTCACAAGTCACCTGTTTTATATTGTGATAGTCAAAGCGCGCTACATATTGCTTCCAATCCAGTTTTCCATGAACGAACCAAGCATTTGGAGATAGACTGTCACCTTGTAAGGGAAAAGCTTCAACAAGGCCTGTTAAAATTACTGCCAATCTCTACAGATGATCAACTTGCAGATTTCTTGACTAAGGCATTACCATCATCAAAGTTCAATCAATTTGTGTCCAAGCTAAGAATGATAGACATTTATCAGTCCAAGACTTGAGAGAGGGTGTTGAAATATTGTACATATATAACTGTAACTTGTTCTAGAAGTTACTTTTGTAAATAAGCTTAACTAACTTTCACATCCTTTTGTAACTAACTTGATAGCTTAGTTAGTATGTGAGCTAGTGTAGATTAGTTATGATGCTCACCTCTTACTTGTATAAGTAGCTTCTCTTGTACTTCATTTCATTTTATGTGAACAATAATGGATTCACACTTAATCTTTTCTCGCTAATTTCTATACTTTGATATGGTATCATTTCCGTCACCGATCCTAACCGTTTCATAAGGTTTTTATCCTCTCTACCTCCACAAAACTCTCCTCCTTGCCGAGATGAGAATCTTGCTTTGAATGAATTCAATCAACACTGAATTCCAAGTTAAACAAATCTTTGGATTTAATTCAACATCAAGAATTCCAAGGAACTTAAACCGGATATAACTAACTCGAGAAGCTTTTTTGAGAAAGTTTCAATTAACCTTTAAACTTGTTCAGGGCCATCATGCATCTATCCTAACTCAATAAAAAAGCTATGACTTTATTGGGTAAAATAAGTTGTGTTGTGAAAACTTGTTCAGAACAACAAGAAATCATGCTAGAATCTTCAAGTACACAAATCGTAATTAATTTAAGAATATTCATACAATTGATCATATGTATTCTACAACGAAATTTTAATATCCATTATGATACATTCGATGAAATTAATGATCTTCCAGAAGATCGATTATCCTAAGTCCCAACTACTAAGAAAAAGACTCATATTTTCGTGATTTCTAATCTTTCTCTTTCACCGCCACTATAAGTGGACCTGAATTTCCTGCTGTATGTGCTTCACGCAGTTTTTAATCTGAACTATTAATATTAGATCGAACGGAATGTATATGATTAAAAACTGTGTTTTTTATATCAAAACATTCTTAGCCGTCAATTTTAAATCGAACGACTGTGATTGACTACAGTATCCTACTATTATAGTAGGAAATCTGTTTCCATTATAGGACCCGTTTGTTTTGGTTTTTTTTTAAAATAGATTTTATAGTGATACATAATTTTGTGTAAAAAAAATTTACAAAGAAACTTTTTATAAAAGCTTTAATTGAAAATTTGGTTTGAATAATTATTCTTAAAATGTCATTTTAGGCATTTCATCATTTTATCGAAAAAAAATTTGGGTATCAAAATTTCAAAAACATCATTTAATTTGAAGCTATTTCAAATAGATTTTCATAAAAATCATTTTTGAAATACAACTTTTTCAAAAAATTGTGATTTTGACTATGTTTTATTCTTCAATAATATATGTTTATGTTATTTGATGTTAAAGTTAGTGTTTCAATTTAGAAAAAATTAATATAAAAAACTTATAATATTTTAAAAAATTGTTTTACAAAATTCAATTTAAAAAGTAAGAAAAAAAAAAAAAATTTTAAAGCTAAAACAAACGCACCTATTTGTCCATTTTGTAAATGAGCAAAGTTTCATTTCCAGTTCGACTACCTCATTTCTTGATGAGATCACCATGTCAGAGATAATTACTTAAGTGAATATATAGAAGATTTTGTAAACTTATAGGAGTATATATAACACTTGAAAACAAGTACACAAGATTTGGATGAAAGTGCATGGGCACGCAAACAGTACGTAGATTCCTGAATAGATTGCTGGAACTGAGATACCAAAACTCAAAGAAAATTCTTTAAATTTGGTCCCCACACCGACCAATATAACCAATGCAAATCAGACGGATGTTTGTAACAAATTTTCTTGGATTCTTTAGAACTTTATAATAGTAACAAAATAACATAAAAAATTTCAATTTTAATAATGGAAACATTAGAGAGGCACACTAACATAGAAATATCATGTGAGATACATAAGATTTATTGGTTGGCATGTCAATTAAATATTGCATTTGCATCTCTATGACAGATTCTGTGATGTGACATATTTTGTTGTGAATATGTATTATTTTAATGAGTTTGAGGATTATTGATTTTGTTGACTAGGAAACAAGTTACACCAGCACGATCCGACCGATTTATATAAAAATATATATGTCCAAGATGTACCACTCCAAATTTTGTATAAGCTCCTCCTCCAAAATAATACACGGGGACTAATGCTCATTTTTTTTTTTACACAAATGCTCATTTTTTATCGTGTAATATTAGTGTTAGTGTTTTCAACCTGATAGGTTGATTATATTTTAGGGTTGGCTTCATTTGTTAAAATAAGCCTTTGGACCAGATGTGGTGACTGATGTGCACACATGTGGTACCTGAACTGAATACCCTAAAAACGCGCTTTCATTATTTGCGTGTGATCTTTTGAAAAAGATTTGTTTTGAAACAAACACATCCACGCTAGCTTGCGCGCCAAGGAACGAGCTGAAAGATTGAAAAAGATTCAGAAAAGATTTAAGAAGGCCGGTTTGTTACTAGAAGATTCAAAAAGATTTAAAACAAACATATCTTTTGTTAAAAGATTGAGTTTGTTACTTGAAGAATACGATGACCAGCTACCAGTTCTCGTTCTATATAAAGGAAGGCTGAAGACTTGTTTTATTCACCGAAATCAATATTCATAAATCTAGTCTTTAGGATTTCGAGTCTTTGTCCCTTTGTTTCTTGTTTCCATTGAGACTTGAACTAGGGTTGTATTTAGCTCTTAAGCTTTTAAGCACAGAGCTGTTCTTTTCTTGGTTCTAATTTGAGACAAGATTTGAACTGTGAATCACTCAAAGCTTTGAAGCACGAGTTGGTTCTTTAGGTTAGGAGTGCGTCTCCATCATTGAGTTTGTAAAAATCCTTGTGAGGAGCAAGGTCCTTGTGAGGAGCAAGGTAAAGTCCTTGTGAGGAGCAAGGCAAGTCAAAATCCTTGTGAGGAGCAAGGTAAAGTCCTTGTGAGGAGCAAGGCAAGTCAAAATCCTTGTGAGGAGCAAGGTAAAGTCCTTGTGAGGAGCAAGGTAGGATAGCTAGGAAGTGACTAGGGGTAGTCATATCTTGTGAGGAGCAAGGTAGAGTTAGCACGGGTAGTGTCTAAGTGAAAAGTTGTAAACTGTGTTGTTTAGCTTTGAAGTAGAACTATCATAGTGGATTCATTCCTGGATTGGTATCCCCCAGAGTAGGTTGCGAGTTGCGCTGAACTGGGTTAACAAACTCACTGTGTTCTTTATCTTCTGCACTTTATTTTCCTTGTTCATCAAGTTATCGTATGTTTATGATGTTGGCACATTAGGCAACACATCGTATACCTAAACCCTAACGTGCTCCACATCACGCTACACATCTGTAACTTGCTACCGGAATTTCAATTAGTGTAAAATAAAATATACCGGCTTGAGAGTGATAAAAGTAATATTAATCAAAAGATGGAATTAGACCAATCGTTAGTTAGTTTATTGGTGATTGACGCTAAATTTGGTAAGCTTCCATCCTCGCAACTATGATCGGGAGAGGACTGAAACTACTTAATGCCAGAACTGACCATCAAACAAAATTAAACTGTTGGTGAAAGCAAAACAAAAAAATAAAATGGGAAAATTAATTAATAGTGTTTTAAAAAAAATGTTATTTATATTTTGAGACAATTTATATTTACAAATGTGTCACTAATTTTGTGTAATTTATTTGAGTGTTCTATCTATAAAAAAAATATTTGAAAATGAATATTATTTTCAATATATAAATATAATACACTTTTTTTTTAATAATCTCTAACTAATTTTATTTTATTTTATTATATACTGTACATTATATGCAATAAAAAATTCACCCGAATTAGATTAAACTGATGGTGAAAGCCAAATAAATCTACAATAAAAAAAGTTAAAATATTGACACTTCCTTATAACGAATATATCTACCATCCTCAAAGATGGGTTGAATGCCCTAGCTGTAGGATGGACCCACGTCCGTTTCAGCATCTTGTAAGGAAGCGTCAGTAGGAAAGTAAGATACAACTCCCATAATGTCATCCAAGATCCAATATAGAAATCTCTTGCATTTGAGGGGTACACCAACGTTTGAAGAGTTTTGTTTCTCATATAAGAAGATGATCTGCAATCCAAAGAAATACAAAGAAAGATGAGATTTATAAGCCTTATGAATGTCTTGGAAGTGTAACTGTATTAAAATAGGTTTAGGTGAGTCGCTGCACACACTACTAGAAATTTGTTTATTTCCTGCGGATTTGTTGCGAAAAAAAAATCCGCAGCTATTCTTAAGGATTTACCTGCGGATTTGGTCATTATGAAGGATTAACTGCGGATTTGGAGTTTTCAGGAAAATCCACAGGTATTCCTAAGGAGTTTCCTGCGATTTTTGTCACCAAGAAGAATTTCCTACGGATTTGGAGCTTTCGGAAAAATTCGCAGGTATTTCTGGGGAATTTCCTGCGGATTTTATTTTTAATTAAAAATTAAAATTTATTTCATAAAAAAAAATTCGCTGACACAAAACTCTTTTCATAAAAAAACAATTCATTACAAAGGAACTCATTTCCAAAATTCAAAACCACGACGAACCCTAGCTTCTCCGTCGAAAGGACGTAGCTTCTCCGTCGCGCCTGAGCTTCTTCGTCGATCCCGAGCTTCTCCTTAGGTTCAACCTTCGTTCGTTACGATTCAGGTTCGTTTTCACATTTGTGCGTTTCGATTCATCTTCGTTTTGATTTCACCTTCGTCCGCTCTTTAACCCAGATTCCTTCTTTGATTTCACCTTCAAGCTTCAGACTCGTTCTTCATCTTCAACCCTCAAGTTTCAAGTTTCAGATTCGTTCTCTGATTTCAACCTTTAGATTTGTTCTCAGATTCGTTCTCCTAAGATTCGTCAACCTTCAACTTCAATCTTCAAAATCCAGGTCCAGTTCCTCATTTTCCTATTGATAAATTTTTTAGGTTTTTGAAATTTCAGTATATGATTGTGAAATTTTGTAATTAGGTTTTTCAAATTTCAGCATGATTGTGAAATTTGGTAATTAGGTTTTAGAAATTTCAATCTTCGTTCAATCTTCAATCGAGCTTTTGATTCGTTCAGATATTCAGCTTGTTTCTTTTCCACATAACACAGTTTGGAAATCTTGTTCTATATAACAGTTGGATTATAATACCAACTGGAAACTTGTTTCTTTTCCATTCAGAAATATAAAGGCTTGTAGTCTAGAAAATTTGATATAAACCATAATCAATTTGTTATGTTAAAAAAAAAGGATGAGTTACAATATAGTAAACCATGCAATTCGATTATAGCTCAATTTTTCAGCAAGAGAAGTTTTGCTTAAATGAATTTTGTAATATGATGATACACTTGTTCAGTAGATCTTGCTATAATTAATCTTCTATTAATAAGCAACAGACTAAAAATCATAGTTTATTTGTAGAAATTCAACATGGCAAGTCACGAGTCCAAATGGTGGTTAGGTCAACATTTATGGGAAATCGTCGTAAACAAAGGTTATTCCGCCGCTACTTATTTCTTGTCCTGATAAATTATGTAAACAATATAACAGTTTTGTGAATTTTGAAGAAAGAGTTGAGTCTGTTTTGGAGTTCTTTGATTTACTAGTTGATGAAATTCATGTTTTTTTGACTCTTTTTTTGTGGATCCTAATCATCAGGGTCATCAAGTTGGACCTGATGGTGATGATGAAAAAATTGATCACAAATGTTCTATTATAAGGTAAAAATGGAGCTAAATGAACATAATTGCAGTGATTGGTGGTTAGTATTCACATGTAAAGGCTTTTTACAATAAGATTCTTGGGCTCACTCATAACTTTGTTACCATGATTTTTTTTCGTAATTTTTTGTATTTTGTAAGTACTCCTTTTTTACTATTTCAGCACTTTCTTGGATTAGTAACTTAATGTTGTTGCTTTAAATTCTGTTGTTGTGACTCCAAGTTTTTTCATTATAGTGAATATAGTTTCTTGGCTAATCAATGGAAGTAAGTGTTAAGACTCCACTACCTAAGAAGATTATTGACAAATTTTATAATGGATTTTTTTTTATGTATTTATGCCTACATATCTTGTATATCTTGTTGACCCTTGAGCAAAGATATCATCCAAACTTCAAAATGATAGTAGTTTAGGAGTTCATTTTAGTATTCTGTTATAGTTGAAGTTTCTTTTGATATGTTCTTCGTGTGTATATTCTGTTTTGGTGATTCTGTATGCCAGGTTTCATGTGTGCAATTAAGGGATGATCTTTTGTCAATGTTACTTGACTCATGAAACAACTGGTTCAGTGCTGACTTGGATTTTATCTTCTAAGGTATCTAATAGTGTAGCATATTGAACATTGAATTTTAGGATATTAATGTTGGCACTTTGTTCTACTTAATTTAGTTATGAAGGGAAATAGAGCTACTTCTTAGTCCTACCATATAAAGGGAATTAGGTGATCACTATGATACAACTCTCTATTTATGTGATTTGGTTTGAATCTGAACATGAGGTCATTGGGAAATGTTTGTTTCTTCTGTGTATTTTTTTTTAGTTAGTTTAATGGCTAAGAACTGGACTACATATGTATGTTTAAGGACTAACACAATACATGTAGGAGAAGGATGCACAACATAGTGTGTGTGCTTTGTTTAGCTTACTTCATGTCTTCATTATTGATGATATATATGGTAGAGCCTATTTTGTTGTAAAGGTTGTCACAAATGAATTAGTCTCTCACTGTGCCTCAAATTATTATCACTAAGCTTTACATTTTTGTCCAATAAATAATTGCAGTATGTTTGGATGGAACATTACCTGATTACCACTTTCATCTCGGATCTAGATCGGGTGCAAATAGTTGGCTTATTCAATTAGAGGTATGTAAAATGATAATAATTTTGAAAACTTTATTTTTTTGCCATGCTGAGTGATATGTAAACCTTGTTGTAGGGATGGGGATGGTGTAACACCATCAGAAGTTGTGTATTTAGAAAAACTACTCGTCGTGGTTCCTCAAATCACATGGAAAAGCAACTACCATTCACAGGGATACTGAGCAATAAAGCTGAAGAAAATCATGGTTTTTTCTTTTTACCCTTTACAGACATAGCTCAGTACTTTAGGAGATTGCAAAATATGTTTACTCAAACTGTCTTTTCTGTGTTGCCGTCTATTGTGTTGTATAACGGATACTTCTGCAATACAAAACTTCTCACTCAAATCATTGCCTGATTGTTGTTTTTATCTCAGTCTAACCATTGTATTTGCATGATGTAGCCATCTTTTATGAAGCAGCATGCCAAACTTCTCAAATCAGTAGCCTTGTTCATGTTCTCACAGGCTTTTTGATTTTTATACGCAGGGGACGCTACTTTAAGTTCACCTTAGTTACGCTTTAGGTGCTACTCTACCTTTTCACCTGACGGGATCTCACTTGTTGTGAGTCCAACCAGTTACTCCGAGTAGAGCACCCTACACAGCAATTGTTCCTCCAGTTTCGAGCACAGGAACTTATTCTTCTTTCTTTTTCTTTTCTTTTTTTTTCTTTATTTTTTTTTTTCATATATCATGTAGTGTCCTATCTTTTAATTTAGCCATGATCCTACAATCAAGTAATCCAGCTTTACCCCAAACTTAGTCCTAACCATACCTCCTCATCATATTTTGTACTCAGACAACTTAGGTTAATGAATGTGTATTTTAAATACTTATCAATCCACTACTAAGTTTGCAAGTTTACAGCAATTGTGCGTTAGGGTGCAAAATTTATCACATCTGTAAGACCCGTTTTTAATTAATTAGAATTTATTAGCTTTTTATAGTATTTTATATTTGGGTTAATTAATTAATTGTGAGTAGTTGTCCAAAATAGGAAATTGTAGAGGAATTTATTATTAAGTGAGTTAAGTAATGTTATGAGATAGGAAAAGAGTTGGGCTTGGTTATTGGGCCTAAGTTTAATGAGAGGGTAGTTTAGTCTTTTGGCTATTATGTTAGAGTGACGAAGAATAGAGGAGTGTTAGTCATAATTTGATTTTTCTAAGAATCGAGAAAGAAGGAGGTAGAAAGAGAAAAGTGAAGAGAAGAGAATAAGGTGGAAGTAGAGGTGAAGAGGAGGACTAAAGAAATCATCAATTAAGAGGTAAGAGAGTAGTTTTAAACCAATTTTGAGATGATTCATAGAAAGGGGAAAAGTAATCTTCTCCATTTCCAAACTTTCTCATCTCTTGGTTGGGTGGGTATTATGGAATGTGATTTTTGTTGTTAATTGATGCTATTTGATGATTTTATATGCTTCTATATGTTTGTTGAATGAGTTTGCATAATCAAAACCATAACTTTATGCTTTAATTGATGAATCATAAAAATGGGTTTTGATAAAATGGGTTTATGAATTTGTGTGAGAAATTTATGAATCCAAGTATGAAATGATGTTTGTTTGAGTTAGATGTTGTACTTCTATGCTTGATAAATTATACAAGTTTAAAGTTGTTAGCTTTATGTATTTTGAGCCTTAGATGATGAATTTCGTGTAGAACTGAACCAAAAATCGAAAATAGGACCCTCCTAACCGTTAGAATTTCGAAGGATTCATATTTTAGATTGCGTTGTCATCTGAGTTAAGTTAAGGCAATAGCAGATACTTAGAGAAGTAAGTTTTGCGGATGTCGACATTTATGACGAAAGGGTTGGAGTTAAGCGAATGGTTCGGAAGTGTGAGGATGATATAGGAGATAACACTTAGAGGTGTAAGTTGAGAATGATGAAATTGGCGAATCGCATTCTTGAGGAAATTAGATAAGATTGAAAAGTGGATTGGATTGAATGGACCCATTGATGCAAATCAGTCAAAGTAAAGAGATGGACCTTCAAAATAGATGAGAATGGAATTATGAGATTATAAGGTAGAATCAGTGAGTGCGATAACATTTCAAAGAGTGTTGTAAGAGGCTTGTCAAGGATAGAGTGATTCAATATGGATGATGGACGGATAATTAGTGGCGAAGTTGAATGAGATTCTAGAGTAGAATTTATGAGTTAGATTTACCAAGCTTAAGGGAAATTTTAAGATAAGGTTGCCACTGGCATCAAAATGATAAGATCGTTGAGTAGAAGAGTATGTTGGGAGAGTTTGTGTTACAAGATGACTTTGGAAACAAAGTAGTTATATTGGAAAATTTGATGCAAGGGATTTTGATCACTAATCGGATGTCGAGATTGTGTCATCAAGTGAGTGGTTGGAGTAGGAATCATTTATGAGTATGCGATTTAGCGAAGCTAAGAGATTATAGAGAGGATTAAGGACTTATGGAAACCGAGACGTTGTAGAGTGGGTTAGTTATTCTTTTTGAGGTAGTAATTTGAGAACTATGGAATGATACTTGATGACAGTAATTTCTATGATGTTTTTAGTATTAATTATTATTAGTTTAGTATTAGTTTTAGACCATTTACAAGGCAAAAACCTAAAGAAGTAAAGCTACTTGTCCAAGAAGTCAAGGATTGATGAAAATGCATAAAATGAGGCTAAAATGAAGAAAATGTGCAGCTTTCAGTCTGCGGACCATAGCTTGAGCTACGAGTATCGGATTGAGGCGCGGTCAGTTGCGTTGGAAAGCTAAGATGAAGAGATACAATTTTCGTGTTGAAGCAAAAAGGTAATTTTGACGTCTCATCGCAGTACGATGGAGTTTCTTGTTGGCCAAGACAACACAAGTTCTATTTTTGAAGTAAATCTGTCCATCGTATCACGATGACCTCTATCGCAGTACGATGGCATTTCTTGGTGAACAAGGTGATCAAACGCGCAGGATTGGTTATAATTTTACAAAGAATCTATCCATCGTAGCACGATGATCCCATCGTAGCACGATGTGCCTTGCTGCCCAAGTCCGAAAAACTATAAATAGAGCTCTCCTCCTTCACAATTATTCATTCAGAAATTTAGAGAACTATTTCTCTATAAGGAGCAAAGGAGGAGGAGCTCTAGGGAAGGAACTTTCCCCCTTCAACGGGAAAGGTAACTTCCTCCGCAAGGTAGCAAGGTTATTGGTATGCATTTATTTAATTCTTGTAATTTAATTATGTCTATTAGTAGCTAAACTCCCTTAGGTTAGGTGGAGAAGATGAACTCCCTTAGAAATGCTGGAATCATGTAAATTGGTACTAAGTTTATATAATTGTCTATTCAGTTTTATTATTCTATTGTTTATGTTTTAATTACGTAACCTGATTAATGTACACAATTAGGGAACGCTCCTAGGGATGGTGATATCTAACATTGCGCCTTAGGGCCAGGGTTTATCACTGACTGGCAACTAACTTATAGGGTTAGTGATCTAGTATTGTGCTTCAAAATCGGCAGCCAACCCCGATCAATAGATAATAGCTTAATCACACTAGTGGTAAAAGGGTTAAAGAACTAATGAAACCATGCTTAATTGACTACATATTCAGAGTCTAATCACTAGTATAGGGACGTGACAACGTGTCTGACACGGGTTCCCTGTCTATTAATTAAGGTTCTTTATACTCGTAATTAGGGTAATTATCATACGCGGTTATTACTACTTATATTAGTTCACCAATAATAAAAAGGAATAGGCAGCGATATAGCACCAACTACCCAGCAGGAATAAGGGAAGGATTCAAACTACTTAACCTATCTTCTTAAATTGTCTTTCTTTCTAGTTATATTCTCTGTTTCTTGAATCTAAAATTATCCCAACTTATAAAGCGGAGGCAATCTCAACAAATCCTAGAATAAGCTTAGTAACCGAGGCGCTGTCCCTGTGGATACGAACTCATTTTACTCAGTAGAGTGTGAATTATTACTCGACGACAGACTGATACACTTGCCAGACCGTAGTCAATACTTAACGGAAGTTTCATACTTAAGAAGGCATTATCGTAGCTTGGTAAGGATGGTTTGTGCCACCATCATGATTATTGTCCATTTATTAACAAATTAAGGAACTGGCCGTCCTTGATCTCTTTTTAATGGATAGACAGGATTGTGTTGATTGGATGAGACTAATCTTATCAAACTTTGGTAGTGACTAGAGTTTTGGATATTTTTGTTGGAGAATGGATGAAGTGGTTTATTCGTGTTGTTTAGTCGGACAATTTTCGAGGGCGAAAATTCTTTTAAGTAGGGGAGAGTTGTAACAGCCGTATTTTAATAAATAGGATTTTGTGTGATTATTTATTTATTGTTTATTTAATTGAATATATGTGATTTTGTTATTTTATGAATAATTATGTTTTCGTTAAGTGAAGGGTATTTTAGTAATCTATTAGAATTATTAATCTAGTTGAGAACCCTTACTTAGGTTAGAATGAGTTAATTAATATTGGGTATGTCGTATTTAGTTATTAATGGAAAGAGTAGTAAAAGAATAGAGTTTTATGAGATGTTGTGAGAATTGAGCTTTAGTTAATGGGTATAGATTAATTAGTAAGCTTAGTTTGAGAATTCTACATTAACCTGGGTATGGGATATAAAAAGATAAGTTAGAGAGAGAATTTATTTTTATGATAAAATTAGTGGAGGTAGAAAGAGAAAGAGTAGATAATAGAAGAGAGAAAAGAAAAGAAAAGAAAAGAAAAGAGAGAAGAGAAGAGAAATGAGTTAGAGAAGAAGATGAAGAACAAATAGAGAAAGGTCATGGTTAGATTAAGAGGTTGAAGAGAAGGAGTAAAGAATCCAAACTTGAATAAGGTATGAGAGTAGTATGTGTTACCTAGGGTGATCAAGAGAGGAGGAGAAAGTCTATCTCTCTCCATCCCAATCCTCTCTCACTCTTTTTCTTTTGGGTTTTTGGGGTGGAATCATGGGAATGTGTTTATGTTGTTTATAACGCCCCGAACCCGAGACTAATAATAATCAAATTTTAAAAATTCTTTTTTTTAAAACTTCCTTTTAAGAGACATCACATAGCGGATAAAAGAACTAGAAAATTGGATTCAATATCAAAATTATTTAAAAATTATTATAAAGATGAGACATAGTAACTTCTTTTCAAATAAAATACATTAGTTTTAAAAATAAAATAGCAAAACATCCTAGACTCTAGAACTTCCTCCCAAGTGTCACAATCAGAGCGGGCTTCCCTTGACTTGAACTCGAAACTCGACAACCTGTAGATACTGCGATTTCACAATCGCAGGACCAAGCCAGACAAG
This sequence comes from Trifolium repens, assembly GCA_030408175.1. Lineage (NCBI taxonomy): Eukaryota > Viridiplantae > Streptophyta > Magnoliopsida > Fabales > Fabaceae > Trifolium > Trifolium repens. The sequence goes on from CP125839.1 coordinate 42,542,844, forward strand.
ACAAAAAGCAAGGGGTGAGAATACATTCACACAAGCCATCGGTGTATCAACACACAAGATTAGGGAAAACATAGACACAAAAATATCTATCACAAGTATTAGCAAATAGTTCATCGACACTACAACAATACTCAACATTTAAATTCAGTTTCTCAACGTAATTAAAATGTATTCTCGACATAGTTCTCAACGTAATTCTCGACATAATTCTCAACGTAATTTTCCCAACATAATTTCTCAACGTAATAACGACACGACAAACGATGACACAACAACCACCACAACATCCAGGGGCGGAGCCAGAAATTAAACATAGGGGGGACCAAGTTTAAAATGTATAATTTAGTATATATAAAATAATTTCTTTTTAAATGCACTACTACAAACAGGGGAGGAGCCAAAAATTAAACATACGGGAACCAAGTTTAAAAGGTATAATTTAGTATAGAAAATAATTTTTTTTATATGCACTACTACACATATAAGAAATTTATGAACATATGAATAATGTTCAAAGTCAAAGACAAAGATTTAGTAGATATATATTATGTATTGAGCATAATGTATAGATATAATATAGTCACATTTTGAACACGAGTTTTAATATTGACATTAAAATGAATATAAATTGGTCATTAAGGATTAAAAACAAAATAAAAAAAAATTATGTGATAAAACATGTACATTTTATATATAGAGACAAAAACTTGTTAATTTTATAGGAACCAAAAACATACTTCTTTCGGTCACTATTATAAGCAAAAAATCACTATTTAAATTCATTGGTAAATAAATGTATCTAGTTTATATTATTAAGTAGATAAATTCATTTCTCAATGAACCTAAAAAATAATCTTTTTACTTATAATAGTAGCTAAAGGGAATAATATATTACTAATAATATATAAAATCTAAAAGCCAGGGGGACTGCAGCCACCCCTTGTCCCCCCCTGTGCCTCCGCCCCTGACAACATCAAACAACAACACTAATTATATTTAATAAGCATCACCAATTAAAACAATACTAAATAAGTCAAACACCAATTAATTCGACACCAATTAAACGCAACATCAAGTAAACTCAACACCAAATAATCAACTGCTTAAAGGACAACTTCAATATATCAACTCAATTATCACAAATAATTCTCAATTTTAATTAGTTAACAGCAACCACACGACAACAATATTTAATTAGTCTACTATATTAAACATATAATTACCCATCTATACTATAAGACCCTAAAACGTTTCTTTAAAACCTGACATTAAACTCAAGATTGAATTATGTTCTTGTAGCCTAGTTTACCACAACTCATTGATAAGACCACAAGAATATACAATCTACATGCTTTGCATAAGGCAGGATATGTTGGGGATAACTCCCACAAAGATGAACAACAAAGAAAACACTAAGAAACAATAGAGAAAACTATGAATTGAAAATTGAAGAGAATGAATTAAGGAAAATGGTTATCTTTATTAATCACAAAAACACCTATTTATAGGTGAATGTACAATAGATGAGAGAGGTAGCTTATAAAACAAGCCAACTAACAATCCTATAACCTCTCTAACTAACTAACAGAAAATACAGCTGTACATAACAAACTAATCTAACTGTCAAAACAGAAAACATAACTGAACCAGAGGTTCAGAGCCTGTAAAGGTATCAGAAGCTATGTTTGTTCAGAAGCTGTTGCTTCAGAACCTGTTCCTTCAGAACCTGTGCCCTTCAGAAGCTAGGAGGGTCAGAGTCTGTTTGAGAGTCTCGTGGCCATCAGAAGCTGTTTGCTTCAGAAGCTGCAGAGCTTGAATTACAAAACCAATACTCCTCCTTAATTCAAGCTGTCAAAACTCACAACTCCCATTTCTCTTCTGAGCTTGGGAAATTGGTCTCTCTTCACAGCCTTAGTTAGAATAGCAGCTTGTTGATTGTCAGTAGAACAATACTCCAACTTCAACTTCCCTTTAGTGACTTGATCTCTCAGGAAGTGAAACCTTGTCTCAATATGTTTGCTCTTGCCAAGACTAACTGGGTTCTTAGCCAAGTTGATTGCTGACTTGTTGTCAATCTTCAGCACAACTGTAATGTCTTCAATGATGTTCATCTCATTGAGAAGTGATTGTAGCCAATTTGCTTGACATGCAGCTAGAGAACCTGCAACATATTCTGCTTCACAGCTGGAGAGTGCTATGACTGACTGCTTCTTGGAGCACCAAGACACTGGTGCATTTTGAAATTTAAACAAATAACCACTGGTACTCCTCCTATCCACCTTATCACCACACCAATCTGCATCAGAAAATCCACTTAACTCAAGTTTTCCATTTTCCTTAGAATATGGAAATAACACACCAAAGTGGATTGTGCCATTGATGTATCTAAGTATCCTCTTAGCTGCCAATAAGTGAGGCTTCAATGGTTTACTCATAAACCTGCTTACATAGCCAACTGCATAACTAATATCAGGCCTAGTTTGATACAGATATCTCAGTGAACCTATTAGTTGTCTGAACATAGTAGGGTCCACTTCATCACTACTTGTATCTTCTTCGATTTTGGCTCTTGTATCAGCAGGTGTTACTGATGAATCTCAGTGGCATACTTGGCTTGATGCAATATCATCCCTTTTGGAGTTTCTAAGAGCTCCATTCCTAGAAAGTAAGTTAACTTCCCTAGGTCAGTCATTTCAAACTCACACCTCATCTGTGATTTGAAATTCTCTATCTCTATAGATGAGCTACATGTTACCAACAGATCATCAACATACAAACATATGATTAACATTTGTTTGTTATCACTGCACTTCACATACACACCATACTCTACACTGCACTTCTTAAATCCTTGCATAACAAAGAATTGGTCAATTCTTTTGTTCCAAGCTCTTGGAGCTTGCTTCAAACCATACAAGGCTTTATTTAACTTCAGCACTTTGCTTTCTTTGCCCTTTAATTCAAACCCTGGAGGCTGCTTCACATACACATCTTCCTCTAAAGGTCCATTTAGAAATGCTGACTTCACATCTAAATGAAATAGGGGCCATTTTCTGCTGCAAGCTAAAGCAATTACCAGCCTTATAGTTTCATGTCTTGCCACTGGAGAGAATACTTCATCATAGTCCAAACCTTGCTTTTGCAGAAATCCTTTTGCTACAAGCCTTTCTTTGTACTTTATCACTTTGCCTTCAGGATTCTGTTTCACTTTGTACACCCATTTTACATCAATTGCTCTTTTATCTGAGGGCAATTCACACAAGTCCCATGTCTTGTTCTTCTCTATTGACTTCAACTCATCAATCATTGCCTCCATCCAAACTTTACTCTTCAGTGCAACTTTGGTATCTAAAGGTTCAGTATCTGCAAGCATTGCATAATGCATAATTTCTCCTTCATTGTCTACTGCATTGTCTGATACAATCTCACAGTCAACTAACCTTCTTGGCAATTGGGTGTTTCTCTGAGGTCTTGGTGGCACAATGCCATTATCATCATCACTTGAAGTATGCATGCCTTCATCACTTGCAGTACCTTGATTCGGATTCACAAAAGTGGGGGTGTCATTGATATTGCTTGCTTCACCACCTAAGTCCACTGCAAAAGTTTTCTTAGATGAGAGCTTCTGACCCCAATCCCAACTTTCATTCTCTAGTACCTTCACATCTCTGCTAATCTCTACTTTGTCACTTGTAGGATTATACAGTCTATAGGCACCAGTTCTATGATATCCAACAAATATCATGGGAACACTTTTGTCTTCCAGCTTCTTTCTCTTAGCATCAGGTACATGTTTGTAACACAAGGAACCAAACACCTTCAAGTGACTCACACTTGGTTTGCTCTTGGACCACACCTCTTCAGGTACCTTATCCTTCAATTTCTTGGTTGGACTTCTATTCAAGATGTAAACAACTATAGCAACTGCTTCACCCCAGAATCTCTTAGGCAGATTCTTCTGCTTTACCATGCTTCTGGCCATATCTAGAATACTTCTATTCCTCCTTTCTGCAAGACCATTGTGTTGAGGAGTATATGGTGCAGTAACTTCATGGATTATGCCTTGATCTTTACAGAAGTTCTCAAATTCTGTAGAGGTATACTCACCTCCACCATCTGTTCTCAGAATCTTCAATGACTTGTCACTTTGCTTCTCAACCAGTGTTTTGAACCTCTTAAACACTTCAAAAGCATCACTCTTAGCTTTTATATGATATAACCATATCATTCTAGAGTACTCATCAACAAATGTCATGAAGTATTTGTTTCCACCAGTTGATAACACATCAAATGGTCCACAAATGTCAGAATGCACAACATTTAACACATCACTAGATCTCATAGGCAGATGATTTTTAAATGATGATCTATGATGCTTTCCTAACAGACAAGTAGTGCATGTATCTACTGGGGTTATGACACTAGGCAATCCTAACACCATGCATTTTGAATTAAGCATTGACAAGCTTTTGAAATTCAAATGCCCATACCTCTTGTGCCATAGATCACTATCTTTATCTTCAGAGGTTGCAGACAAGCATGTAGCTTCAATGGCTTTGATCTGAGTCTTGTAGATCTTGTTCTTGCTTTGAGTTGTTTTGAAAATCAATCTCCTCTTGGAGTCAAAGAGCTGTAGTGTCTCATCTTCTATCACTATCTTGAAGCCCTTTGAAATCAACTGCCCTATACTCATGAGATTACACTTCATACCAGGGACATAGAGAACCTTTTCAATCACAGCTTTCTTGTCATTTGACCTTTGAATCACAACATTACCCATACCTTCTGCTTTAATGGAATCACTGTTGGCCAATCTGATCTTTGTGTTGAGACATTCATCAAAGTCAGTCAAGATGCTTCTATTACCAGTCAGGTGGTTAGAACACCCTGAATCAAAGTACCACACCATGGAATCTGCTGTCTCATCAGCAATTGTCACCATGAAGCTTGTTTCATCATCAGAACCTGAGCTATCATGTGCTACCTTAGCCTCTTCTTCATTGTCTTGACCTTTCTTTTTCTTTGGATTTTTACATTCATTACCATAATGCCCATATTTGTCACAATTGTAGCATTGAATCTTGCTCTTGTCCTTCTTCTTTGGCTTATCTTTCTGTTTCTCTCCTCCTCCACTAGAGGATTCAGGCAATGTCTCAGCATTATCTTTACCTTTCTTGGAATCTTTCTTATTCTGCCATTTCTTCTTGTCACTTTGATATTTCTTGAACTTTGAAAACAGAGCTTGCTCATCTTCTTTGCCATGGCTCCTCTCACCATGCTTCAACTCATGAGCTTCAAGAGTGCTCTGCAGATCCTCAATCTTGACTTCACTCAAGTCTTTTGTCTCTTCTATAGTCACCACTATGTGATCAAATTTAGAAGTCAAAGTTCATAGTACCTTTTCCACCGTTTCTTGCTCACCAAGATTACCTCCACAATTCTTCATTTGATTAGTGAGAGTCACCAATCTTGTGAAGTAATCAGCAATGGATTCATCACTCTTCATCTGCAACAGTTCGTGCTGTCTCTTCAAGGCCTGAAGCTTTACTTTCTTCACCTTTGCATCGTCACCATAGCTCTTTTGCAAAATATGCCATGCATCTTTGGAGGTCTCAACATCTGCAATCTTCTCAAACACCTTCGAATCAACACATTGATGAATGAGAAACAGAGCCTTGTTATCTTTCTTCTTTGCTTCTCTGAATGTTGTTCTTTGTTCTTCATTTGCATTTTCTGGTAGAGGAGTGATTGCTGCATTCACTTGTTCATTGACTTCTTGAACATTGAATATCACCTTCATCTGCTTCACCCATCTATCCCAATTCTTTCCATCGAAAACTGGCAAATTCGCATGGAAATTGTTGTTCCCAGCCATGGTTGATTCACTTTCAACCTGATTCTTCTTTCAAGAACGAATCAAGATCCCTCGGATCGTACGAGCTCTAGATACCACTTTGTTGGGGATAACTCCCACAAAGATGAACAACAAAGAAAACACTAAGAAAGAATAGAGAAAACTATGAATTGAAAATTGAAGAGAATGAATTAAGGAAAAGGGTTATCTTTATTAATCACAAAAACACCTATTTATAGGTTAATGTATAATAGATGGGAGAGGTAGCTTATAAAACAAGCCAACTAACAATCCTATAACCTCTCTAACTAACTAACAGAAAATGCAGCTGTACATAACAAACTAATCTAACTGTCAAAACAGAAAACATAACTGAACCAGAGGTTCAGAGTCTGTAAAGGTATCAGAAGCTATGCTTGTTCAGAAGCTGTTGCTTCAGAACCTGTTCCTTCAGAACCTGTGCCCTTCAGAAGCTAGGAGGGTCAGAGTCTGTTTGAGAGTCTCGTGGCCATCAGAAGCTGTTTGCTTCAGAAGCTGCAGAGCTTGAATTACAAAACCAATAGGATAGACAACTGGTCTACAAATTGAAAAATAAGAGTTTATCCTAATAGTTCCACTTAAACCATATTTCAAAGTAATCAAATTCAGTCCCTAAGAGAGCACGTTAAATACTTCTATTTTAAACATGGTAGTTATATTGATTCAAAGAAAACTAAATAGAAAAAAATACATCTTAATCAAATCAAAAACGTACATCATAAACCGCAGTATATAGTTAATCCTCTATTTATTGGTTTTCTTATAAGGAACTATTGTCCTACCTATCTCATAACAAAATCAAATATGAAATTGCACACCGAAAACAAAATATAATTAAAAGATCGATAAGAGAATCAAAACATCGAGAAAAAAGAAAAAGAAAAGGGGAAAGGGAAAGGAGGGCAAGGTCCCTCGACTACTCTTATGGTTAAGACTACCCCTATGCATGAACAATCTCCCCCCTTACCTCGATTATGCAGAAATTTCCTTAAAGGTTTGTTGGTGATTCCCTTTTGTTACGCCATAGCTTTCCAAAGTCTTTCTCATGTTTCTATTTTGTGTCGGTTTTGCTCCCCTAATTTCTTCTCACTTTAATCTATTTATAAGCAACTAACTAGGTTTCTTTTCCTAGAAGAAAGTATATTCTTATCGGATTTGTTTCCATAATATATTTTCCTAAAAACTCTCATCTTATTTTTCATAAGAATCTACATCTTTTATTTTCATAATATATTCCTAAAATATATCTCAAAATTATATATCTAAAATATGATTCCAAAATATATCTTAATTAATTCTATTTTTCAAATAATTCTCTCATTCTCACTAAATTAAATAAATTCTAACTTATCAAATAATTTACTTAGCACATAAACACTTAAATAAACTATATTTCAAATAAATAACTGTTTCTAAATTTTGGGGTGTTACATTATTAATTGATGTTGATTGATGAATTCTCATGTCTTAATATGATTAGTGAATGAATTTGTATGATTAAAATCCATGATTTATGCTTCAATTGATGAATTGTAAAAAATGGGTTTTTGATGAAAAAGGGTTTGTGTAAAAGTATGAGAAATTCATGAACTTATGTATGAAATGATGTTTTTTTGAGTTAAAGGATGTACTTCTATGCTTAGTATGATTATACATGATTAAAGTTGCTACCTTTATGTATTTCTATGCATTGGATGATGATTTTCGCATGAAATTGAACCAAAACTCGAAAATAGGAACCCCCTAAGCTGATGAGCTCTCCCTGGCGAGCATGAAGCATGTGCAGGGCGAGTAAGCCCTGGTGAGCTCGCCATGGCGAGTGTAGAGCGAGTGATCCCAGTGGTCTCGGGTCTTGCTCGCTCTGTACTCGCCGGGAGCTCGCCCGGCGAGTTCAGCAGCCCTGAAACTTAACTTTTCTTGAAAAATATGATGTTTATGCTTGTACTATGATTGTATTATGATCATATGATGATTATATGGTATATATGACTTCAAATTGGGTCTTAAATGATAAACTAAGTTATGATTATCCATGATGATTTGGTATTTTGAGATGAGATTATAACATGAGATAATATGATATTTGCTATTTTATTTGTATGCTTTTACGTATAACTAGGATGATGATGTGTTGAGATGTTGATGAGAACTTGAGATGAAATTATTAGGTTGAGATATCCTAATATTCATGAGTTGATTGTGTAAGAGTATCATCATAAGTTGTATATGTACATTCATGCATTCATATTTGAGTCGGATATTAGAATTGGGTGATTCTAATAAAGAAGGATATCGAATTATAATATTTGATAAAGAAGGATATTAGAGGTGAGATACTCTAATAAAGACGATGGTACCACATGCATTAGATATGTCTAGGGTGACATAAAGTGAATATTTGACATTAGTCACATTAGAAAACTTGTGCATTCCTAATTGTTACTTGGTAATTGATACTATTATGTGCATCAATTGTTATTGTGTATCAATTGTAAGTAATTTGATGTTGATGATATGTGATTCCTAATTGTATATTAATTGCGAATGACTTGATGATATGTGGATTATATGATTTGCATGATACTTGATTATGATTATAAATGTATCTTAATTGTATAATTTTGCATCTTTATAGTGCGAATGTTAGTAGAATTATTATATTGTTGTTAAGTGTATAGTATTCGATATACTTCAACATATTTTGGGATTCCTTACTAACTCTCTGTTTTGTGTACTTGCTGGACCTTTGGGGGTCCAGATTCTCAGGTTATGGATATGACCAAGTTGTCGGTGATGCTCTGCTCTGATTAGGACACGGGAAAGGGTTTACCTTTTATGTATACATAGAGTCTTTTTTAAGGTTGTATCATTTGAAAAATGATTTTGTTTTAGATGTTATCTTATTAATTAAGTTATTAGGATTGTTTTGATGAAGCATGTAATACTCAAACCATTGTTTTTATAATTCAAATATTATTTTCCGTTGCGCATTTTGAAAAATATTTTATAAAGCTAGAAATAATTAGATAATAAGTTTGGGTGTTACATGGACCACATGCAAAATGTTAGGTTTAGGTTTGCAAAATGTAATAAGCTTTTATAATAAGAGATAGTTGGTTGAATATCTTGAGGGACTAAGGTTAGCCAGCTGCCTCAAGAAGTCATTGAAAATTGGTCAGTGGGGACGTTGTAATCTTTGTACATTATTGGATTAAGTCCGTGAGGTGCAAGGCAAGATCACAGAGGTGGAGGGGACCAGAGTAGCCACATAAATGGTCAACCAATATAAAAATTACTGTGTCATTTCTATTCATGTGACACATTCGTTCAATTGTTGTTGTTATCGTTTTACCTTATTGAATGATATTGTCCTTATCCTTGTTAAAGTAAACAACATTTTTATAGAATCTTTGAGTTTGGGAATAGTTTAAATCATTAAAAACTCAATTCAAACCCCTCTTTATTGTGTTTCTTGAACCTTCACTATCAACAAATAAACAAATCTAGAAAATATTGTCTTTAGTGTCTTGTGCAAGTAACTTGTGTGCACGAAATTTCTACTTGGTCTAAAACAATGACGTTATTGCCAAATTAATACGGTAATTGTCTTTAATAATGAATTGACGCAGTTTCTCTTTAATGCGGAGTATTGTTGAATCTAGACTATCTTTTTTGAAAATGAAAATGATAGTTGTCATTCTAAAAAGGTAAGTACAACATTATTAATATTACAAGCTTTCTAAAGTGTACGTCCTTGCTAATAATAATATGTTACAGAGATAAATGATTTTTGACATCAAAATTTTGATAATAGGTATATTTGGTTTGGAAAGTGTTCAAGTCATAAAAGAGAAAAAATAAAATAGAAATACAAATTAACACATATTTTGTTATTGATCATCTATACATGATATTCTCATAACACAACAATTTGGAATAAATCATCATTTATACTCATTTTTTATGTATAATTAGTATTTTTTTTGGGATCTATAAATCAATTTTTTCTTATAACTATTTACTAACTATCTTATTATTTCCCTCTATCAACACCTAAAATGAGTTTTATAAAAGGAATCAACAAATCTAGAAAATAACGTCGTTAGTGTCGTGAGCTAATAATTTGTGTGCACGAAATTTCTACTTGGTCTAAAACAATGACGTTATTGCCAAATTAATACGGTCATTGTCTTTAATAATGAAGTGACGCAATTTCCCTTTAATGCGGAGTATTGCATGAATTCTAGGCTATCTATTTTGAAAATGAAAATGATAGTTGTCACTCTAGAAAATGACGTGTTCAATTACTATCGTCTTCGTGCTTCATTACAGTGAAAATGATAAGTATTTTTTTGAAAATAAGAAAAGTAAGTTTAATTTTATAAATTTAAAGAAAAGTGACTGTATTAGTCCACGTCAGCGAAAATTGCAGGGACAACATCTGTTATGTCAAAAAAATTGTGACATGTCATCAGAGAATCCTGCTCAGGGACTATTTTAAAAGTTTTGAGAATTTGCACGGACTAAAATGAAACTTTTTATTTTACAGCAGCTGTTTTCAAAATGAGGCATAATTGCAGGGACTGAAATCATATTTCAACCTAAATAATATTACAAGCTTTCTAAAGTGTCCATTTGAGAAGAGATCAAATTATACCGGTGTAACATTTCAGTAATGTTACACCGCTTAATAATGCTTTAATGAATACAAATTTTACAAAATTCACCATTTGATTGAAAGTTTATATCATATAGATCATCTATGTTGCAAAATTTGGTCAACAAAAGTGAATATATTTGGTCTAAATTTTGAACCAAATACATCAAGTTTATTTGACTCACTTTTGCTTATATTTTGTAACGGAGTGAATATATATATATAAGGGATCAAATTACACCGGTGTAACATTTGAGTAATGTTACACCGTTTAATAACGCTTTAACGAATACAAAATTTACAAAATCCACCGTTGGATTGAAAGTTTATATCATATAGATCATCTATATTGAGTTTTACAAAACTCTAAAATCGTTTGATACGTTATTGAAACACATCAAGATTAACTGTTTATGCAATATTTTGTAATGGAGAGAGTATATATATATATATATGTTAGATAGATAAATGATTTTCAACCATCAAAATTTTGATAGTAGGTACAATATATTTTGGTTGAAATGTGTGTAAATTATTAAAGATAAAAAGAAAAACAAGTTACAAATAAACACATATTTTGTTATTCACATAGTACGCAACTAGAAAAAAAGTTATTTTTGTTAACAATGAATATTGGTTAATGTGGTTAGGGGTTAGGGTTCATTAAACAAGTTCTGAGGGGTTGAATTCATGGCTCCTGTGTATGTAAATAGAATTAAACTTCGTGCCTATATATATTAATTAACCCAAAAAGAAAAAACTTATTTTTTGTAGTCCCAATTACATTCAATATGGTTAACATAGTGTTTACAACCTGAGTTTAATTGTTATGCACTATCAATGTAAAATTATTTTACATATGCAACCCATAAGAGTAATTTAAACTTCTATATCATACAAATTAAATCCTTACACCCTCCAAAAAAGTTTTATTACCCCCATATAACGTTAATATTTCGTCATTTTTGCTGCCATTGAATACGCTGACTAAAAATTTCATATAAATGTAATTTGACATGCTTAGTGAAGGGGATAAATCAAAATTCGCTAACATTACAGGGAGCAAAAAGACATAATTTTAAGTCAATATATTTAATGAGAGACTAAAAGGAAGGAATCTTGACATTGCAAAGAATAACCGATGAAAATAATATCATCGGCGTTAAACATAAATTCGCTAATATTACATGGAAAAAACACTATTTAATTATATTTTTTCCTCTGAATTTCTTTTTAACAAAATTGTATGCAAGAAGTTTATAATATAATTCATATGACAAGTTTAAATTTTTCCTCAAAAAAATCTAATTTGCATGTTTAAATTTGTCATGACTGAATGTTTCATGACAAGTAATAATTTTAAGCATTATTTTGGAAGATAATATATTTAGGGGTGTTATAAATCAAACTCCCCCTAGTAATTATTTGACGTAACTAACTTTTTTTTCCCTCTTTAAACCCTTAAAAAGAAAGTTTATAATATAATTCTTTGGTGAAAGGTTTATAATATAATAATTCTAACTAATTTTTCTTGAAAAAAGAAGAGTTTTATAAAAGGAAAAAATGAATTTTTAAATATTTGTTTTGGACCCGGACTAAAGCCCAAATATATCAAACGCCTACATTTTAAAATCTAAGATGACCCTCCAATTATGTTCACAAAATTAACATTTAATTTAAATGTTACATAACTTTGAAACTATACAAAGTAAAATAAAAATAAAACTGGATCTATTTTTACAGGCGATTAAAAAAAGTTTTCTATTGAATTTTATATTCTAAAATAATTAAATTTTCAAAGAATGGATAATTAATTTCTTAAGCGATGACGTAAAGTATTTTGGCATAAAATAGTGGGCTAAAGTGAATTGTCATCACAATTTTTTTTATTTAAGCTTAAATAAATGAAATTATTTATTTTAACATAAAAGAAAAATGAAGCATAATTCAAGCATCTTTTAAAAAGGGAAGTGAATTTACTCTAATTTATTTGGTGATGAAATCAGAACTAAATATTGCAATGGGAGTAATCTATAATCTTGTGACTTTTTTACATATTGATCAGAACCTAAATCAAAACGGGTGCAATATGTATGACATGAGAAATAAATAAAAACAAAAGTATTTGAATAATATATATACTCAACATATATATATAAACAAACAAAAACAGTGTTACTGTATTCCATATACTTTCTATAGAGAGACTCTTAATATGACTTGCACTTCCGATAATTCTTTACCGGATAATCGTATTACAAAATTGAATGTTTTATTGAAAGATACTATAACATAGATTATGTCAATAAAATATAACATTAATAAGAAATTATTTGATATGTCAATGAGATATATCGAAATTAATATTTTACGAAATTTCAAAAAATAAATTATTTATCTCATTAACGTATCAAATGATTTCCGATTAATGTTATATTTTATAAACATACATGATCTATTATATAGTATCTTTCGATCCAACAGTCAATTTTGTAATATGATTATTCAGGAAAGAATTATCGGAGTTATATATATATATATATATATATATATATATATATATATATATATATATATATATATATATATATATATATATATATATATATATCACATATACTTAGGTTTCATTATAGTCTTCAAAGAAAAGAAGAAAAAAAAATAGCATTTCTTTTTTCTAATTTTCTTCTTCCAAATTGGAATGGAAGATCAACAACAAAAACAGCATGTTCAGTCTCAAAGTTCCAATACCAATAATCCAAACAACACTGAAAAGAGCGAAATTGTGAGATCAAGATGGTCACCAAAACCTGAACAAATCCTTATACTTGAATCCATCTTTAATAGTGGAATGGTTAATCCACCAAAAGATGAAACCGTTAGAATAAGAAAACTTCTAGAAGAGTATGGAGCTGTTGGCGATGCTAATGTTTTTTATTGGTTTCAAAATCGCCGCTCTCGCTCTAGGCGCCGTCAAAGGCAGATGCAGGCCGCCGCTCAACTAATTGGTGGTAGCAGTGTAAATCCATATCACCAATACCATTGCAACACCAATAGTACTAACACTCTGTCTCTTGGTGCTGCAATTGGTATCGGTGGTTCTTCAAATTTCACTATGAATTCTTCATCTTGTAATTCATCTTATAGTAATAAATTTTCGGGTTCATCATCATGCGGTGTTGGTATTGGTTTAGGTCTCAGTGTTGGCGGTGCAGGTAGCAGTCGCGGAGAACCAGGGTTTGGTGGTTTGCTCTTAGGTTCTACTCCAAATAATTTTTCTGGAATTGATCATAATTCAGCTGCTTCTTCAATTTTGTATCCTTCTGATCATGCTTCAAATCTCAACTTCCATTTAGGTATTTAAAAGATTAATTAATTGCATGGATGTGTTATAATTCTCTGATTTTTAGAGCTTTTAGCAAGAAGAAAATTAATTTTTTTCTACTTTTATTTCATCCTTTAAAGTTAATTTACCTAATTCATGAGTTTTTCATCCATAGATTCGTCCATCGCCTTAGAATAAAAATTAATTTAGCTAATTCTTGAGTTTTTCTTTTACCCAATTTTTTTTTTTTCTACTTCTATTTCATTCTTAGTATAAAATTAATCTATTTCATCTTTAGATGGCGATGGAAGAATTAATAAAGCCTTTTTTGGTGATTTAATTGTTCTTGAGATTAAAAGAAAAATATGAAAGTTGTACCTTTTTATTATCTAGAAGAACATTATTTCTCTTTTTTGGTTTCAATTTTTGCACTCTCTCACCAGATTCTTCTCTGGGTTTCATCCAAAATTTATTCCTTAATTACAAAATTTTCTAAACCCTAAATTATTTTTCTCTTTTCATTTTGCTAATAATGTTATACTCTCTTCTTTAGGCCTTTTATAACTGAACAAATATAATGGATTTTGAATAATTTTTATTTAAAGTTATCATCTTGAATTTAAACATTGTTGTTAATATTATACCAAATTAAAGTTATTTTATTTATCTATTCCCTTCTTCTTTTTTTTGAATAATTTTTGCAATGAGATTATGTTCCCTTCAATTTTGGCTTCCCAAGACAATGCATGACAAAAAGACTCATTTTCTTTCCGGCAAAAAGGAAGGTTACATGTAACAAACTTGCCTAATTCAATCACAATTCTAAAATATAAGGTTTCAAATTGCACTAAATAATCAATTACACTTACAATTATGGTTAATATTGTGAGAATTTTATTAACTAAGTTATTGACTTTAAGTTGTTAATGAGTTTAAATTATGCACAAATTGATGAAGAAAATTTTCATTTGAGTATTCTTTGAAATAATTAATTGTTTAGATTTTACTAATACTGACTAAACTTTAGATAACAAAAAATTTATTTTAATCCTAAAAGTTTATTGTATGAGGATTAATATACATTTGAAAATTTATTGTATGAGGACTATGATTATGTTGCCAATTTAAAAAAAAAAATGATGATTGTCTTCATTATTGAACAAATATCTTAAAATGTCATTGCGAATGCAAATTGCTTTGGTGTTGCTTTAATATGCACTTCAATATATATATTACCTCTGTCTTTAATTATAAAACCCTTTTGAAATTATTTTTTTATTCCTTTTTATAAGATCCTTTTCAAATTTTCAAGAGTATTAAATATATTTTTTACTAATATACCCCTAATTATAATGTATTTTATTTCTACAATCTGTTATAAATATACTACAGAAACATTAACTCACACTCTCTCTTAAGGATAAAATTGTAAAAGTCATATCAACTATCACTAAATTTAATACCACAATCAACTTTCTTAATCTCCATGTTTTTCTCAAAAAGGTCTTATATTTAAGGACGAATGTATTATTTTGTGTTTATAATAATCGATTGATACTTTAATTTTATTTTTATTAATTTTGTTGGGATAATAGGATTTGGGGGGAACAATGTTCCAGATGTGATCATAGTGTTCATCAATGGAGTTCCAACAGAAGTTCCAAGGGTTGCAATTGACATGAAATCAATGTTTGGTGAAAATGTTATGTTAGTTCATTCCTCTGGAGTCCCTGTTCCAACCAATGAGTTTGGTATCTTGATGCAGAGCTTGCAGCATGGTGAAAGCTACTTTTTGGTAATTAACACTTTGCATATATCTTTTTTATTTTTTATATGTTATGTTTAAAATAGTTAACTATGTTAAATTATTTTTCATTTTAGAATAATAAAACCTCGTTATTTAACTAGTATATTTACACATCTATTGAATTACTTTACTACTACTACTATTTTCAACCGCGTAAATCAATATAGTATTTTTTATTTTAATTTTTACCGGTAGTTTAATTTAGTTCAGAGGTCAGTTTAGTATATTTTAAAAAAATTAGTATTTGTACACATTTATTTTACTTTTCTACTATACTATAACGACTATATTTTATTTTCAGCCGCTTAAATCTATATAGAATTGTTTTTTTAGCTTTCACCTGCAGTTTAATCTGATTCAGGAATCAATTTAGTATATTTAAAAAACAAAATAGTATTTGTACTCATTTATTGAATTACTTTACTACTATACTACAACTACTACTATTTTCAACCGTTTAAATCAATATACTATTTTTTTTAGCTTTCACCTGTAGTTTAATCTGGTTCGGGGGTTAGTTTAGTATATTTTAAAAAAAATTAGTATTTGTACACATTTATTGAATTATTTTACTACTACTACTACTACAAGTTGTCTACAACTACTATTTTAGTGTTGTTGTCACAATATCACTCTCTTCGTATCATTTTATTTGACATATTTATGGTTCAAAAAGTACATTCATATTATTTTGACATAATATTATGTAATTTTATAATAGATCTTTCTCTCTCATATAATATTTGGTTCTTTATTTAACAATTCCTTATACTTCTTGTTTAGGGAATTGTTCTTTAATAAAATTTAACCGTTTAAAAAAAAAAAAATTTGGTTCTTTATGAAAGTCTAAATATTTTTTTTGCTAAAAAAATGTTTCTGTATATATGTTTCAGGTTTCAAAGCAAACCCAAGCTTGAACAAATGAACAACTAGCCCAACAATGGACAAATGGAATCTTGAATATCATATATATGTTTCTTATAAATGTTAATTACTTTCTATCTTTTATATGTGGTTCTAATATTAGAGATTTATTATGTATGTTTTTTTAAAAAATTCAGTATCCGGCTCAAGGACTGATTAATTTGAGAGGATCAATCCCACCGTCCAATTGCGGGGCTGTTTATTATATATGTCATTGCTGAAGTCTATATTTATATTTATTTAATAAAATTATATTATAAATTTAAATGAAATTAGCAAGTTGTGGAATGTATATTTTTATGTATTGCTCAATCTCACTCAATTAATGGGTAAGCTTTATTGGAAAGAAATAGGGTTTTTGTATGTTCAAAAAACTAATACTTCTGTGTTGTTGATTAACAAAGTGAATATATGTTTTTGTGGTGGTTGACACTACAAGAAAAACAGTGTGTACCTCGACCATTTTTAACACTGCCCACCGCTTCACCTTGAGTATATGAAATTTATCTGAGGCGTAGAGGCTAATAGGATTAACATTCATTTAATTAAATTTTGCATGTTTACGTACAACTATTTAAGAAAATTAGGATTAACGTGAGAACATGTATATATATTAAAACATGACAACAATAGTTACCGCTTCACCTTGAGTATATGAAATTTATCTGAGGCGTAGAGGCTAATAGGATTAACATTCATTTAATTAAATTTTGCATGTTTAGGTACAACTATTTAAGAAAATTTGGATTAACGTGAGAACATGTATATATATTAAAACATGACAACAATAGTTATCCTTCTTTATTCAGTCACAGTGTATTCAATTGCAACAGGGTGATTTTAATTAGTATGCGAGAGTACATTTCACTACTTTGTTAATCCGCAAAGATAATAAAAGAAATTGTAGGGGAACATAAAGGTAGATTATCAAGTAAAAATAGGGGAATGATTCAAAAGCACTTAACCTACATTTTTCATCCGATCTCTTCTGATCTTTTATTTCCTGTTCTGAATCAAAACTCTTTTCAAAACCAAAACCGAATGCAAACTATTATTCCTAAATAACACTAGTTACTTTGCCACGATCCTTGTAAAGACAAACTCACTCAATTAAGAAATTATTACTAGACGACAGATTGGTGTACTTATCATGCCGTAGTCACTATATAAGGAGGATCAATTAGTAAATGTTTTGAAAACACAAGAGCAAGAATTGAAGATCATTATCTATGTTAGTTAACATATAGAGGTTGCCTTGTGTTTGTTGAATAGATCCGTCGGCCGAAGTGTCGATCTCCCCTCTTATGGATCGGTCAAAAAGTTCACACATGCCTCTTTCTTAACAGAAATTCCCATACTCCTAAAAATATCAAAAAGAACATCCCTAACCAGGTCATGCCTGTATTTGAATTATGGGAGCTCTCTACAAAGAGTTGCGTGCTCCCCAAAAGTATCTAGGCACGTCTTACGAAAAATTGGTTAAACCTCATTAACAAAGAATAATGGGATCATGAGGCGGTACCTAAAGATAGTACGATACTCTACTGGGGACATGTGCTGGCCTAACCTGTCAATGGGGATAGCTAGAAGAAAATTCTGAGCATGTGCTACTTTCAAATACCGAAAGACTACTTTTTACCTCACGGTCATAGCAAAATCAACTTACATGTTATGAATAATTTTACTAAAAAGGACACTCTTCAAAACATGTTGGAATTTAGGTGTGACAATGTCTTTATTAGCAAAACTGTTAAAATCAAAAGTCGGAATAAACTCATTCAAATTTATTTTTTTACATAAAAAAATTAAACACACTCATCAGTGAATGCATATTGAACCCAAAACATCAATGTCCCCTTTACCACTATGAAATCACACATTCCCTCTTCTATTTACCATAATATCCTTTTCTTCCATTGAGTTTAAGATTATTACATCAACAAAATTTCCCTATGTATCACCCACTCCAAGGAAATCAATAAATGGCACCTTAATCATATCTCTCACATTTTCACTTTGTCCCAAAATTGATACATTGTGCCTAATTGTTGGAACTGACTCTGATACTGAAGCTTTTAAATTTAAATTTGAATAATTGAATTGGTCGAAACTCTTAAGCATTCCCATTTGACGTACATATGAACCTTTCATTGCACTGAAATTGTTATCATAGCTAAAATCCTCACCTTCCACCTTCCTTTCTCCAAGTAAACCTTAAAAATGCAAATTCACAAAAAACATTAAAAATATGATCAAATGTATGACAAATTAATATACCATATAAATTAATATACCATGATAAATAAAATGTTAAATTTTATGGTTTTAAATCACTATAGTAATTTTTTGTCAAAAAAAAAAATCACTATAGTAATTTAGTCAAAAAAAAAAAATCACAATGACGCAAACGCAAAATTGTAAACGCAACTCTAATAATCAGGATATTCAATATCGTAGAGAAAATACCCAAAATTGCAAACGCAACTCTTTATTAATATAACATACGCAACTCTAATAATCTGATCGAAATTGCAGACGCAACTCTTTATTTTTTGTGACAATGACGCAATTCTTTATTTAAATTAATATAACATACGCAATATGAATTGAAACATGAGAAAACACCCAAAAATATGCGTAAAGGCAATTTAAAGGTATTAAATGAGAATTGTCATCAAACACGATCCCAATCGCCTCAATCGAAATCATATAGATTTGAAAAACTTTGTATTGTGATCCAGATCGCTTTCGCAGACCTTTACATAAAACAATTTAATAAGCCAAAAATCAAGGAATCAAAACATACTCATTTCCATTTGTGAAGCATAGGCTTGATAGTTAAATAAAGGCTTAGCAAATTGGCTGATATTAGTGCAAGCTGAATTAGCTACAAATGTTGGGTTTCTCTTTTTTGCCTCCTTTTGCTTCCTAGCCATCATAATATGAAAATGATTCTTAACTGCATTGTCTGTCCTTCCACGAAATAGTTTGCAAATGGTTGTCCATTTGTTGCCATAAAATTTTTGAGCAACCAAAAGCTTGGCCTCTTCCTCTTCACTGAATGATGATCTATTAAGCTTGGGATGTAGTTGATTACGCCACCTTAATCTGCAACTTTTCCCTGCAAAATTACAATACAACACAAAAAAACCCTCAAGATATTCAAATTTTTTAATAACAAAAAAAAATGATCAAAATCGACCACTGATTAAAGAAAGAAATATGTTAACTTATGCTCTAAGAAGACATGTTCAGGAATAAAAATGAAAATTTCATTTGTAAAGTGTATATTCAATTTCTCGAAAATGTAAATATAAACTTTCGCAATAAATATTTGTTATTTTGGTGATCTATAACATGTGTCTTTAGGTCACATCTTAACATAACACTTAAATAAATAGATCACTGCTTACACCTATCATTCATGCTAGACTCAATAATAAAAATATATAATAAAAACTAAAGAGAATATTTATAAAAAAAAATATTTTTGTAAATTTAATAAAATAAAAATAAAGAGAATTTCAAAAAAAAAATTATTGCATTTTTAATACCTGATCTTTCATTAAAATATTTAGCAATGTTGTTCCAATTGTAAGGACCAAACTCTTCAACAAGTTTTTTAAGCTTATCATCTTCCGTTGGTGTCCAATTACCTCTAATAAAAAAATTATTGTTCCCAGATTTTTTTGTTTCCGAAGAAACATTTTCAATTTCATTTTCCACCTCATCAACTTTCAAAGACATGTTTTTTTGCACATCAAAATACCCTTCATTCCCTTCTGTGTTTGTAACTGGTTTCTCATGAGGATGGATCACTAAAGGTTTCAAAATATCAAAGGGTATTTCAGACTTTTCAGACTTATTGTCATCAACATGACCTAAAAGAGGAGTAGAGGATGAAGTTGGAACTTCAGATAAAGGGAAAACATTCAAGTCGAAAGAGAAACTATCATTATTAAAGTTAAGTGAACTCATAGTGAAAAATAATATGCTTCAACTTTTGAAAAATTGGTTTTCTTTTTTTCTTCCCAAATGGTACTAGTTAATAAAAGAAGCAAAATGCTAGTAACAATGAAAATAATTAAAGGATATTCAGAAACATATAAGAAAGAGAGATATGAGAGAAATATTTTTGTTATCTATTTTCATTTCCTACAACATAGAAAAAGTGAGAGAAACAAAACATTTGTTAGAGCTTTAAACACAAAATTGGTGAGGAAAGAGTAGACCCCACACGATTCTATTTACTATTTTTGTTTATGTGATGACTACTTGGGTGGGGTCTATTTGCTCTTTTATAGATTTTTTTTTTTTGTATATTTTTTACAAATGACTCGTATTTAAGCTAAATTAAAATTATATGATCAAAAATTATACCCACTTATGAAATATTCAATTGATGCATTTTTTTATTATATATTTTTTCATATTTTTTTATGTAATTTAGATATTCTTTGGGCTCAACTGCATAAATTGATTCCTCGAATTTTTTTCGGATTGAAATAGCTAGTCAACTCTCACTAAATTTTTTAAAATTGTTGTATATCCAAATTAGAGATCGAACTTTGGTTAAATAATAGAAGACTCATATTCATTTCATCTAAACATTTATGTTTGAACAATGAGGTATTTTGACCATGACGATTCACTTTAACCCTGCATTCACTCAAAAGCTCAAAGTAGTAGCGTCAATAATATCACACGAACATTGACGGGCATGTTCAACACATATCAAGGCCCCAAAATTTTGGATCAGGATTGTCTGTTGGAACTGCTTCACGTAGTTATCCGAAGTAAACAATCTCGACCGTTTCAAAATAGTCAGACAATCCTAATTGATCAATGTAGATTGAACGCAACTCAACCTTCATTTTTTAACAGTAAACTATATATATAGACATAGTTGTAACTTGTATCTACATTTAGAAAAATAATTTTTTTTCCTTTTTATAAACAGTCAATGTTAACATAATAATCTATATTACTCCCTCCGGTCCTTTTTATAAGAGTTAATTTACTTTTTGAATTTATCCAATAATTGATGTATTTGGTCTATAATTTAGCTTAAATACATTCATTATTGAATGAATCTAAAAATCCAATTGTCTCTTGTAAAAATGACCGGAGGGAGTAGTTTTTTCTTGAGGAAAAGTATAGGCACGCCTTGCTCTCACGACAACTACCTTTCTACTTTATCATTTCACAAGCCAAACCTTTTTAGAAGCATTCTTGTCTCCTCAAGGTCCGAGCTTCTAAAGTCTGACTCACCCAAAGTCTGTTGTCCCATCTGGTCTTCTAGAATTTGATGCTTCCAGAGTATGAGCTTCAGATTTTGATGAAATCTCCAAAGTCCAGTTTTGAGCTTCCATCTTCTCTTAGATATTTTATGCTCTTAAATGTGCTAAGCGCACATGTAAATTTTATTCACTAATCCTGCACACTTAAACAACAAATAGCATAACTAATTGTTTTAAATATTTTGTTATCAACAAAACTATTAAAGAGATTGACAAATCAATTTTATTCCAACAAAAATTGCACTAGGATTAAGAAACGGCATCAGACAACATATGGGTTTGTATGATTGTAAGTCTAAGTACTAATTCTAAAATAGTGGTTTTCCTTTCCTAGATTGGTATCCCCTGTAGTAGGTGTAGTTTTTACCGAAATGGGTAGTTGTGTTCTTTATTGTTTTCCTTATTGTGTTTATATTACTTCCATATTGTTCTACATGTCGTGCCAGACATCGTGTGCCACATAAGTCTTGTGAAGAACAAAATTTTCAGATTCGAAAGCATGAGAACAACCTCAGACTTCTTGTGACATTGGGTGAAAGGATATTATATTTAATTTATGCTTAATGGGTTCACCAACCTTCTAACCATGAGAATAGGGATTAGGATGGGTTAGAGCGCGTCTACGCGGGTTTTGCTGTTAATTAACTCAAGAGAGTATGTAGATATAAATCAATACCTCATCTTTAAACATGCTTTGGTGTCTTTAGAGTATGGAGAGGATAACATAAACAATATCATTGTGACAAATTGCAATTCCAAAGGTGTTTAGATTATATTATTAATTTCTTATTATTTCATGTTTTTGCAAAACCAAATCAAAACCATCTTCATCATCAATTCACTCCTTAATTACTTTCTTATTAATATTGTAACTTTATTGATATATACCTTAAATCTCACAAATTCTTATGGATTCAATATTTTTTTTACTACGACAACATATATACATGTGCACTTGCGAGCGTGTCCAATAATGTAAAAGAATTACATTGTCATCAATACAACTTAAATTGATATAGAATTTTTGATATATATCCTCTCTTTTATAGGATGGACTGAACTAGCCTACCAATTGGATAATGAACCAATATAAAAATATCGTGTTGTATTTTTTTTCTCTACCTTACATGTTTTTACTTGGTCAATGTTCTTTATAGTTTAACTTTACCTCTCTTGTTTGTGTGCTATGGTGAAATTAGATGTTTTGTTAAAGAGCTTAACTTTAATAATAACGCGTTCAAAAAGAAGGGGCAAGAATAATGAAAAATAATTGATATTCCAAATAAGTTGACACCTTAGCCTAAATTCACCGACAGACAACCATATAATATTATTAAAAACTAAAAAAGATACAACTTGAAGAGACTAGACCAAAATCAAAATAACTAAAAAAATAACTGCCTCATTAAAAAACCTTAATTGTAAATTTTTACTAATTAAGGAAAAAGAGTGCAGTGTGATTAAAAAAAACTTAACAAAACCTGTATTCAGGTAGACTCAATCTAGTACTAGAAAAAACATAAAGCACTCGAGAATGACCAACATCCCAAAATACACTTTTGTTCCTATTTATCACCTATTCCAAGGAAGTCGATAAATTGCACCTTAGTCTTACCCCTCGCATTTTCAAATTCCCCAAAATTTGATACATTGGTCCTTATTGTTGCAACTGAGTCTGATACTGAAGCTTCCGAGTTTGAATATGAACAATTAGATTTGTCCACACTATTAAGCTTTCCCATGTGACCTACATATGAACCTTTAATTGCACTGAAATTGGTTTCATAACCAAAATTTCCCGCTTTCACCTTCTTTTCTCCATGTAAACCTAAAGTATGCACATTCACCAAAAAAAAAGTTAATGATAGCATCGCATATATATGTCATGTGTCAAATTAATTAATATTACCACATAAAATATAAATTAAAACATGGGAGAAAATAAATTAATAAATAAAAGATATATTAATAAACCAATATCAAGGATTCAAAACATACCCATTTGTGAACCATAGGCTTGACAATTAAGTAAAGGCCTAGTAAAGCAGCGGCTGGCAAGTGTGCAAGCTGAATTGGATATATCATTTGTACTTGTAATTGATCCAATAGCTACATTATTCATTGGAGGGGTTTGAAATATTGGATTTCTCTTTTGAACGAAAAATGATGATTGTTGCCTTTGCATCCTAGCCCTCATCACATGAAAATGATTCTTAACTTGATTATCAGATCTACCAGGAAATAGTTTGCAAATGATTGCCCATTTGTTACCATATATTTTTTGAGCAGCTAAAATCTTCACCTCCTCTTCTTCACTAAATGTTGATTTGTTAATTTTAGGGTCTAGATGATTAATCCACCTTAATCTGCAACTTTTCCCTGAAATTTTTTTTATTTGTTAGATTTACGATCGGACGAGTCAAATTCATATATTGTTCATTTAACATTTTAATATATAGTATTTGGTCTCATCCATCCATCTTTGATCGGACGACCTACAAGAGTTATTGCGTCAATGCACTAATTGTATAATATCTAATCCCCAAAATTTGATTGTGAATTGTTTTTAACGCAATATTAAATATATGTTCACCTTGTATGCCTAATATTTACACTAGATTTAATAATAAAAATAAAATTAAAATTAGATAGAATTTCGGTCAAAAAATATATTTTTCCAATTTTAATAAAATTAAAACTAATTCAAGAGAATATTAGTAAAAATATTAATCTTTTGGAAATTTTAATAAATAAAAATGGGTTTTGTTCGAGTTTATGATTATACCTAGTCTTCTATGAAAATGCTCCGCAATGTGATTCCAATTGTGAGGACCAAAGTATTTAACAAGCTTTCTGAGCTTATCATCTTCGGTTAGTGTCCAACGACCTCTAATACAATTATTAGATTTCTCGAATTTCTCTGTTTCCAAAGCAACATTCAAGTCCAAAGAGAAACCACAACCGTTATTGTTAAAATTTAGTGAACTCATAGTGAAAAAATTTGCTTCAAATTTTGCAAAATTTGTTTTAATTCCTTACAAAATGCATTAGTGTAGAAAACAAGCAAAAGAAAATGTTTTTTATCCTTCTTTTCAAAATGATAATTGCGAAGAAATTAGTCAAAGAAATGATCGTACAGAAAAAAAAATCAAAATTTAAGAAAATAAAAAACAAAAAGATTCATCGGTATTGTAAAGTCGCTCTTTTAAATCTATGGATGAGGAGGATGAACGAGAGAAGAAAAAAAAAAACAAATATTTATTTAGTTAGTGCAACAAAACAAAATCGTTGAAGAAATATAGAGCCCACATGATTATGTTTATTGTGGTTGTTTATGAGATGAATTGAGTAGAGCCTATCTACTCTTTTATAGATAATTTTATGTTCAATTACAATGTTTAACATTTAATGTAAATTAAATTATATGATATTTTTTGACGCAAAATTAAAATTATATGACTAAAAATTATATTCAGTTGCATTTTTTTATATTGATTTAATTTTTTATTATTTATGTTAAATTTAAAAGATTGGTCAAAAGACGTATTTATTATAATTAAAATAATATGATTATTTTGACGAAAAATTAAAATCATATGATTAAAAATTATATTCAATTATAATTTTTTTGATATTCATACATTTTTTTTATTATTTATGTTAAATTTAAAAGATTGGTCAAAAGACGTATTTATTATAAGGATGACTCGCTTTTATCCTGCATTCATTTAAAAGTTGTAGATTCAATAATATCCACACGCGCCCACAATCTTTAAAAACATTAAACACCTTAAATGTGCCGTTCAAAAAAAATCTAAATGTTGAGAGTATTTTTGTTTTATAATTTAGGTCGTTCTTTAGAGAGCTAAATTTATTTAATAATTTAGCTCTCTCAAGCCTAGGCCCAAATTTAGCTCCGAAGCTTCAATAAATTAGCTCTCTCTTAACGGTCATATATGGGACTAATCGTGGCATGCTGGCGTGTAATTTTTTTAATTGAATATTATTTGTGTTTTTATAAGTTTTAGCTAATTTAGAGTGATAGTGGATTTTTAAGGTGTTGGGTTTTGTGTGTGAGTGAGTGTGTGATAGAAAGCCCAATTAGGTGGAGTATGAATAGAGAAAGTGTAGTGATTTAACCTAAGTATATAAACTAAATCTAGAGAGAGGATTTCACTTAATTTTATCATAACTTGAAGAAGCTCTAGAATAGAAAAAAGGAAGAGAGAAGAAAAGCCAAAGTAAGAACTAGAGAGAAAGAGGAGAAGGTAGAAACTTCATTTAAGGTATGAGGGGAGGATTAATTTATTATGAAATTACTAATTGAAATTACTAATTTATTAGTTTGGACCCATGACTCTATTTGTCCATCTTGGACCAATGCGCCTCATTGCCGTAGATAAAACATTAAAATACTCCAACGGCTGAGATTCGAAGATTGTTACCTTTTAGGCCAAAAGTCCAAGGACAGAGGTGTATGTGAAAAACGTCATACATGATTGCTCCTTGGTTTTTTTTTTGTTTGGTGAGAAGAGGTGTGGGCTGGGTCAATAAGCTGGGTTTTAAGAGCCAAACGAGTAGTGGACCTAAAATCAAAATTGTTCATTATC
Organism: Trifolium repens; assembly: GCA_030408175.1. Lineage (NCBI taxonomy): Eukaryota > Viridiplantae > Streptophyta > Magnoliopsida > Fabales > Fabaceae > Trifolium > Trifolium repens. The sequence continues at coordinate 42,569,360 of CP125839.1, forward strand.
CAAATATTTTAATATAAGAAAAATAATTATTTTATTTATTTATGTTTGGTGGCATATTTATTATGTCAATTGCTGTTGGTAGGAGAAAATTGATTGCACCAGTTAGTATTTAACATATCAACTATTTGTGTATAGGAAGCATTCACTTGCAGTACCATATAAAAAATCTTCTTCTAAAAATTTTTAATTTTCAATAAATTATTATTATTATTATTATTATTATTATTATTATTGTAAATATTAGTGAAGCATGGCTCTCAAAGAAGTTATTGTAAAATTCGATCATATGAAGAAATTAGTGAAGATGTATATAAATTTGGATGAAAGTTTGTCAAAGTTGAAGAATACACTCAACAATTTCTTAGATTTAGGTAATGAACATGTGAGAGTGAGTTATTTAGCATATTATTATCCTTATATCACATTGAAAGATGATATACATAGTTGGGAGGTGGTTAGCAACGATGATGTGGTATGAACTATGTTTTTACATGCAGAATTTGATGAAGGTCCAATGCGTTTGTTTGTTCGTACAAATTGTGAATGTCATTGATCACGATGAAGATGAGGTCGAAAAAATCATTTTATTGAATGTGCTATGTTGAAGTTATAATTTATTAGTTGATGTTATTGATGTTAATTGTGATATTATGGTATTGAATGTAATCGTGGAAGTTAATTAGTAAGAAAAAATGTGTTTATTAAGTTAAGAATCGAATGTATACCGTTTGTTATTTAGTTTTTTTTATATATATATACCGTTTGTTATTAAGTTAACAATTGAATGTTAATATGATTATATTAGTATGATTACGGAAATGAGGATTATTTGGAATTGAAGTCAAATTAAGAAAGGTTTAGTAGGTCTTAAGTGAAGCGAGATCGATTTTAGTTGGAAGAATTGTAATTTTAGTAAGATAGTTAGAATTAAGGTTAGTATGATTACATAAAGGAGGATTATTTGGAATCGAAGTCAAATTAAGAAAGGTTTAGTAGGTTGTAAGTGACGCAAGATCGATTTTAGTTGGAAGAATCGTAATTTTAGTAAGATAGTTAGAATTAGAATTAGGGTTAGTATGATTACTTAAAGGAGGATTATTTGGAATCGAAGTCAAATTAAGAAAGGTCTATTAGGTCGTAAGTGACGTGAGATCGATTTTTGTTGGAAGAATCGTAGTTGTGGTAAGGATTCTTCGGAATGAAAGTAAAATTAAGAATTTTGAAATTAGAGTTAATATAATTCCTTAAGCGGCGTAAGTGTAAGTGATTAATGATTATTCGGAATTTAAGTTAAAATAACAACTTTCAAATTAGAGTTAATATGATTACTTAAATGAAGTAAGTGTAATTGAGTAATGATTATTCGGAATCGAATTTAAATTAAACAAATTTAGTTTATGAATTAAGGTGATAATTGATAAAATGTGATGTAGTCTTATTTGTCATTAAATAAGGGTTCCTAGGGTTCCAAGGGTTCCAAGAGTTAGAAAATATAAAAAGGTGAAATAGAATCCCATCCCACAACATAATTCTTTTTAACTTTTCAGTTACTTCGTCTTTAACTGTGTAAGTCTCTCTAACAATGTCCATGATTTCCAATACAACCATGAATCCCCATTTAATTTTTTATTATTTTGTTCCATAAATTGCATCTTTAATTTAACAAAACGTTTGTTATTGTTTATTTTAACATAATAGAATTAGCTGGAAGCGGTAAGGAAAATGGATTCGTCTTGCAACAGTGGTAGTGGTTCAAGAGACAATTATCTCCGATACGCAAACAAAATTTGCTCGTGTAAACTTCTTTCAGATATCAAGGTTTCTTTGAGTTATCAAAATCGATTGTACTATTCGTGCAACGAGAAGAAGTGCAAATGGTTGGGTTGGTGTGAACCAATTGCAGATGATGCTGATGGAAAAAAAATAGCAGAAAGTAATGATACAGGAGGAGGTGCAAGAATGAATACATTGGAAGTTGAAGTTAACAATTTGAAGGATTTAGTGGACAGGATGAGTGAAGGGCTGCGAGAGGAATTTGCAACTATCAAGTTCGAATTTGATAATGCCATCTCTGATGGGAAGAAAGATGTTGATAAAAGGTTGACTGTTTTAAAAGATGATTTCGATAAGGAAGTACTAACATTGAAGGCAGAGTTGAGAGCAATGAAGCAAAGGAATGGAAATTTGAAGCTTGCAATGTTCGGATTTATTCTTGTTATTGTTTTGGTTTTCATTAACAAACACATATGAAGAAGGAAGAACATAGATGCAGGATGAAGGAAGAAGAAGAAAAGAAAAACAAGAACCCAGATGAATGAAGAACAACAACCCATATGCAGGATTTAATTATTTAGTATTTAGTGTAATTATGTTATTAGTAATTAGTATAATTATGTTTAAGTGCTATTAATTATTATGTTATGTCCGTTTTTTAAGTTATTATTATGTTATTTTGTTTTAGTAATCAGTATAATTATGTTATCCTTATTAATATAATGATGTTTTAGTGCTATTATTTGTGTTATTTCCGTTTTTATATTTATTTATTATGTTATTTTGATGCACAGTATTCTGCAACATAGGTTGCGACGTTGCGTATGGTAGGTTAGCGTTTCAGAAAAAGCAATTTCGTGTGACAGAACTGTTAGACTACTTGGCTACCACTTAGAAGGGGGGGGTTGAATAAGTGCCCCTTTATAAACAATGTTGATTTTAAAAAATTTGGTTTAAAAGGTACGCGCGGAAGCACCACCGGATCGGTAGTCTCTTTGCACCCGATTGATCACTGAAAAAGTAGTATAGCCTTGAACGTATAATGATAAAGAGCTAGAAATGATCGTGTGCAAAATATCCGAATTTAAACAATCCAAAAACACAGCCCAAGCAAGTTACACAATTATAGAGCTAATCCAATCACAATCAAGATATATGTCAATTGAATTTTTGTGCACACGTACGAACACAAAAATTCAATCGAATCGAAAATTAAAGCAATTGCGTAAAGTAAAAGATTAAGGGAGAAAGACACAAGCGATTGATTAGGGAGTTCCCCGGCTTTCGTGTCGTCCTCGCGGTCAGCCGGGTACGTCTCCCCCCCAAATAACCAAACGGGTTATTTGAGCGTATATTGATTAAAACGATTGAACTATTGTGCACAATTTACAAAAGACTCCAATAACCCTATATTGAATCTAATGTAAACAATGCGTAATAACCTCAACAAGAAATGAAGCTTCTCCCTCTGATTCCAACGATCCTAACCGTGCGCAAATCCTCGCACCGATCGTCCAGCTGAGTACCTTGCTTCTTCGTTGTTGATCATTCAAGATATCGCACAATCTTGAATCCCTAAGAAAAACCTAAACCTTCTTCACAAATCAACTCGATCACGGCTCTGATTCACCGCAAGCCGTATCGAACATTATCGATCAAGTGTACAACTTTTATCCGAATGATCCCATACTCACTCTTCAATGAATTGCAATTTGATGGAAGATGATGATCTTGTGAAGAATAACCCTTTGATCCAAATTCTTCAACCAATTTGAATCCCAAAGAGTTTATCAAAGCTATTTCACTTTCTCACAGGTTTCTCTCTTTTTTACAATAACAAAGCACATTGCTATTTATAGAGAAAATAGAATTGAGCAAATTTAGGCAAAACTTAACATACATGTATCGATACAAATAATGGTTTGTATCGATACAAACCCTTTGACCAGCGTTCAAATGTGAAAATTTGACCTATGTATCGATACAAACACGTATGTGTATCGATACATACATCAGTTTCTTGAAATCTTGACTGATATGTATCGAAGCATGCAAGCATGATTCGATACATCATGCACTCTCTGGTTTTCTGAGAGATATAGGTGTGTATCGATACATGCAAGCATGATTCGATACACAGGTGACTCTCTGCCTCTGAGAGACCACGTTTGTATCGATACAAATGATATATGTATCGATACAAATTGCACAAAATCAGTCTGAAGTAATTTCAGAACATTTGTATCGATACACATGTATATGTATCGATACATAATACCTAAAAATCAATTTTTCAAAGTTTAAAAATAGTTTTTCCACTGTCAAGTTATTTGTAATGTTGCCAAAATATGTTCTACTCTATTTTCATGTGTTTTGACAATTATTAAAACATGAGGGTGAACTGGTGCACTTACAAGAACGGCAGGAACAGCTGTAAAATTGTCTCAGTTCAATACTGGGTATTTGGAGAAGTCCTTTCAAACTTTTAACTTTATTGTCCTTTTTTTTATTTTTTTGACAGAACTTTTCTTGTCCTTATCCCTTTCCTTACACGTTTCAATACTGTGACCTACATTCTATGGTAGGGGTGAGTAGTGTTGTAGAAGGTGATAGTAATGGTGAAAGATGTAAGTAAAAGTAATGAAAAATATTTTAATTAACAAATATAATAATAGTAAAAGGACGATTAATAATAAAATCATTTTTATTATATAATAGTAAAATCATTTTAATTATAACAGTCTTGTAGAACCATTTAATGTTGGTTGATAGGTTCATTAATTACGTACAAACTAACTAAGGAATTTAATGTGATATCAAAAGGTTGATGAATTTTTTTATATAAATAGAAGCTGTTACAAATGTTTTTTTTATCAAAAGGGTGATGAATGATATAAGCTCCTAGAACCATTTTAATGGAGAAAAAAAGTTACGTTGTCTACAATGGTCGTAAAACTGGAGTTTATACTAGTTGGATAGATTGTTATGCACAAGCAAATACATACAAAGATTGTGTTGTGAGGTTATATGACACAGTGAGAGATGGTGAGAATGCATGGAATGTTATAGTGGGAGGTGCAAATCATCGCTGCAATCAAAGAGTAACATAGAAGAGCAGATTTACAATGGATCTGGTTATTAAAGGGGTATTCTTAACAATATTTTTGAGGACACATGTTTGTATGTTGATTCTTCCATCCACCACGTGTATTCATTTTTTGTTGTTGTACTACTATTATATATTATCATTTGACCGAATATACTAACACTATTATTTTGCACATTGACTTTTTATTCTTATTTTGGTTACAATTTTTTTTTAATTAGATCGAGAAGTAATAATTCCGGAGACAACAACAAATGTGATAATGAAAAAAGATATTCAGGAATGGCTTCAACAATTATGTTTTAGATTTCACATTGAACAACCATTGTATGTGCTGCATGACTACAAAAATGATGTTGATGGAAAACGGTATTATAGATACCGAGGATCTTTGACAACGCCAGTAGTAGGTAAACCAAAAGTTTGCCAAGGTAATTTTGCAAGGACTGAGGAAAAAGCACGTGACATGGTTGCAACAATGTTGATTCGGAGATTATTATCATCAACTAATCACAAGCTTGTTGATTATAACTACCACAATATTATTTTGTTGGAGAGACAATTGGAGAGGATGGCAGATGAAAATTACCAACTACAATTGGAAGTTGCAACTTTGACGGAGAAATTAAAATTTATTAATTTTGTTAGATGTGTTGGAACAAAGTGGGTCTGACATGAACCTCTATGATTTTAAGTGGTTTTGATGATAACAAAGTATTAAAATTGCAATTGGTATTACTAATGATTATTCTAGTGTGCAGAATTATAAGTTAAAATTCATTCAGAAGCACTATGAATAATAAGAGAGAAGCCAAGCTTTGAAGCTCTGAAAGCGTATCGCTGTTCATCAGAAGCTTAAAATTTGCATGCTGAAGATAGTGCTTCTGAGGACCAAAAGCTAGACTCTGAGGAGTTCAGAAGCTGAAGACCTTAAGAAGCTACGACAACAGCATCTGAAGCAAAAGGAATTTTCATCACTCAAGAACTGACAGAATCAGAACCTATGTTTGAAGAACAATCTACTTCAAGGCTCTGTCACATTCACAGGAAGGAATATTCGTTGGTACAACGTTAATCTTATCCATAAGTGGAGCGCATTTGAGGATCGTACTATCGTACTATTATTACTCAAAATGGATGAGTGATAATTTGAATTGCAAGGTAGTGGAATTGGATTTCTTTGCTAAAGAAGGCAATCTACAGCTAGCAATTGTACGAGCATATTCCAGCTGGCACCTTATCTCTCTACAACGGTCATCATCTTCCTTCAAGTATAAATAGAAGACTCAAATGGAAGAAATGACTACTGTTCTATTACTGCGTTTAAGGCTCTGAAATATTCTGACATTATTTGTTCAATCTGTCATTCAAGTCTTAGAGCAATTTGCGTTGTATTTTGTAAACACCTCTGATAGTATATCAAGTGTCCATTAACAATCATTCTTAGATTTTAAGGTTGTTTGTGAAGTCTCTTGTTTAGTGAAACTTGAGCACCTGAGAAGTCTCTTATTTAGTGAAACTTGAGCACCTGAGAAGTCTCTTGCAAGTGTGCTTGAGCAATTTGTAATCTTGAGTAGATTATAGTGAAAAGCTCTTGTTAGTAACAAGGGGACTGGAGTACTCTCGATTTGTGAGAGGAACCAGGATAAATTTTGTGTCTTTCTTTCTCTCTCTCAGCACCCTTCTATATCTTGTGTTTATATCCGCTGCAAACTTGTTTTTATTTCGAAAAAGTTTTAATTCTCAAAACACAATTCAACCCCCCCTTCTTGTGTTTTTCCACATTCAATTGGTATCAAGAGCTAGGTCTGTTGCCTAACTCACCTCACAGTGAAGCAGTAAAGATCCAGGAGGAAAAACATGTCTGTTGAGAAGAACCTCAATGAAGTTCCTTTCGACTATGACTCAAACTCTCGACAAAGGAGGTCATCTGATAAAGTTCCTTTCTTCAATGGAACTGAGACTAGTTACCCCTTCTGGAAGACCAATATGTATAGTCACATCATGAGTATTGATTGTGATTTATGGGACTTGGTAGAAGATGGAGTTAACTTTGAAAATATGGACTTAGAAGGAGTAGTCAGTTCTCAGAACAGGAAATCTTTTACACCTACTCAAAAGCTAGAGTACAAGAAGCATCACTCTGTAAAAGGAATGATGACCAATGCTATCTAACATGATGAGTACCTTAAAATTGGAGATAAAAGAACTGCAAAGTCTATTTGGGATTCCTTAAAATCCAAGTATGAGGGCAACAAACAGGTTAAGGAGGCAAAGGCTAACTTGTTGGTGCATCAGTATGAGCTGTTTAAGATGAAGGATGGAGAGGACATTGAAACTATGTTTTCACGGTTTCAAATTCTAGTATCTGGACTTCAAGTATTAGACAAGAGTTATACTGAAGCTGATCATGTGAGAAAGGTACTCAGAAGCCTACCACCAAAATGGAGACCCAAGGTGACTGCTTTTTAAGAGTCTAAGGATTTGGATACTGTATCCCTTGAAAGCTTGATTAGTTCATTGAAGAGTCATGAGATGGAACTAATGACTGATGAATCAACCAAGAAGATGAAAGGGATAGCCTTAAGCTCTAAGAGCTCATCAAAGGCTCTGAAAGCTAAAATTATAGAATCTGAAGATGAGGCTTCTGAAGAGGGTCAAGAAGTTGGGTCTGATGATGAAGAAGAGATGGTGCTGATGGCTGCTAAGGTTTCACAATGGGCAAAACGAAGCAAGAAATATGCAGGCAAATTTGGAGGATCTTCCAAGAGACTTAGTACTGCTAAAGACAAGAAGGAAGATCAAAGCAAGTGTTTCAAATGCAACAAGCCTGGCCATTTCATTGCTGATTGTCCAGAAAACAAAAGTAGATCATCAAAGCAAAGCTCTAGCAAGGAAAGATATAAGAGTAAAGTCAAGAAGAGCTTTCTGGCAACATGGGAAGATCTTGACAAAGACTCAGACTCAGATGGTGATGAGGAAGCAAATCTAGCACTGATGGCAACTACCTCTGACAGAGAAGACTCTGAAGCAGGTTCAGACTCTGAAGATGAGGAAGAGGTAATTGCTAAACTATCTAGAACTGAATTAGTAGATTCTCTTAAAGATGCCTTAAAAATGCTCACTAAAAAGGCAGGTGAATGTAAGGTCTTGAAAAAGGCTTACAATAACCTAACTGAGAAAATGAACATAATAGTTGAAGAAAATGAGTCTCTAAGAAGTAGAAACTCATTTATGGAAACTCATTATGTTTATGATGATAAGGTTCCTCCAGAGCATGAATTTGCTCTGCAAGAATTTCTTATCAATGGCATGAAGAGAAGTAAGATAGCTTCCTTAATATACCATGTTAGTAGAAACAGAGGTGAAGGTCTTGGATTTTCACGTTTTAAAAATAATCCATTATTTTCTAAACCCTCTAAAAGTGATAATTCAAAACCTAAGGCTGTATTTGTTAAATGCCAATCAGAAGCAATAGTTATACCAGAACCTGAAAAAATAATTGTGTCAGAGGCCAAGAAGTCTCAGACTCTGAAACCTTCAGAGCCTAAGGTCTCCAAACCTCAGACCAATGTCAAAATAAATAAAACTCTGGTATATTCTAAAGCTAAGCCCAAGAGTTATACAAAGCATAAAAGTTTTTCAAAATGCTTCAATAACTCTAGAGCTCCTGATAGGCCTTATAAACAAAAACAATCTAAGGTAATGAGGACTAACTCTAAAGGACCCATAAAGGTATGGGTACCAAAGTCTGAGATTGTCTTTGCAGCAGATCTGCACTCAAAGAAGGCCAGAGCAGCATTCTTGGTACCTGGACAGTGGCTGCTCACGTCATATGACAGGAGACAAGCATATGTTCCAAACCCTGACTCTGAAAGAGGGAGGAACTGTGGGATTTGGAGGAAACCAAAAAGGGAAGATCACTGGTACGGGTACAGTTGGTAACTCTTCTCTCTCTATTAAAGATGTTTGGTTAGTTGATGGCCTCAAACATAATCTACTGAGCATTAGCCAATTTTGTGATAGTGGATTTGTTGTTAAGTTTAATAAAGATGCATGTACTGTAATTAGAGAGTCTGATGAGTCTGTGGTGTTCAGAGGCTTAAGGAAAGGCAATGTTTATAAAATCAATCTGTCAGAACTCTCAGAGCAAAAGATAGTTTGTCTTCTATCTTTGAATGATGAGAAATGGGTCTGGCACCAACGCTTAGGTCATGCTAACTGGAGATTAATCTCTAAGCTTAGCAAACTAAGCTTGGTTAAAGGACTACCCAATCTTAACTATCATTCAGATGCTCTGTGTGGTCCTTGTCAGATTGGAAAGATTTCAAAAACCTCTTTTAAACCTAAAAACATTGTCTCTACCTCAAGACCTCTTGAACTGCTTCACATTGATTTGCTTGGTCCTGTAAGTACAGCTTCAATCAATGGAAAGAAATATGGACTTGTTATTGTTGATGATTACAGTAGATGGACTTGGGTTAAATTTCTTAGAGTGAAAGATGATGCATATGATGTGTTTACCATCTTCTGCACACAAGTGCAAAGTGAGAAGAGTCTCAAGATCTTAAAGATCAGAAGTGATCATGGGGGTGAGTTTGAAAACGAACCCTTTGCAACTTATTGTGAAGACCATGGAATTGTCCATGAGTTCTCAGCTCCTAGAACACCACAGCAAAATGGTGTTGTAGAGAGAAAGAACAGGTCTTTACAAGAGATGGCAAGAACCATGATGCATGAGACTAAACTTGCTAAGCACTTCTGGGCAGAAGCTGTGAACACAGCTTGTTATATTCAAAATAGGATCTATATCAGATCTATATTGAATAAAACAACATATGAACTCTTTAAAGGAAGAAAGCCCGACATCTCTTATTTTCATCAGTTTGGATGTACCTGTTACATTCTGAACAATAAGGCCTACAAAAGAAAATTTGATGCCAAAGCTTGTAAGGGAATCTTTATAGGTTACTCTAAACGCTCAAAGGCATACAGAGTGTATAATTCTGAAACTAACACAGTGGAAGAATCTATACATGTTAGATTTGATGACAAAGAGCCTGACAGTAAAATGTCAGAGCAAGATGATAGCTATGCAGGTGTTCCATATATATATAACAATCCAGAACCTGAGAAAGCATCAGATGCAAATAAAACTTCAGAAGCTGTATTGGAAGAAGTCTCTGAAGAAGCATCCCCAATAGAAGCATCTGAAGGACATGATGATATCTCAGAAGATGATACCCAAACAAGTGCTGAAACTAATGAAGCTCCAAAGAGAAAATTCAAATACAGATCATCACATCCAGAAGATCTTATTCTTGGAAACAAAGAGAGTCCAAGAAAAACAAGATCGGATTATCAACAACATGATTCACTTCTAGGACTCATATCTATGATAGAACCTAAGAATGTTGATGAAGCTCTTTCTAATGATGGATGGATTGTAGCAATGCAAGATGAGCTCAATCAGTTTCAAAGAAATGATGTGTGGGATTTGGTACCAAGACCAACACACAAGAACATCATTGGAACCAAGTGGGTATTTAGGAACAAACTGAATGAACAAGGTGAAGTGGTAAGAAACAAAGCTAGACTAGTAGCACAAGGCTACAGTCAGCAAGAAGGCATTGACTTCACTGAAACATTTGCTCCAGTGGCAAGACTGGAAGAAATCAGGTTATTGTTATCATATGCAGTTAATAATGGAATAACCTTATACCAAATGGATGTTAAGAGTGCCTTTCTAAATGGTGTCATTTCTGAAGAAGTTTATGTCAAACAACCTCCAGGTTTTGAGGATTTGAAAAACCCTGATTATGTTTATAAACTTAAGAAATCACTCTATGGTCTCAAACAAGCTCCAAGAGCTTGGTATGAAAGACTGGGTAATTTTCTTTTAGAAAATGGTTTTCAAAAAGGTCAAATTGACAATACACTATTCAGAAAGACAACTAAGAAAGACATCTTAATTATTCAAATCTATGTTGATGATATAATATTTGGTTCTACTAATGCTTCCTTGTGCAAGAGTTTTTCAAAGCTGATGCAGGATGAATTTGAGATGAGCATGATGGGTGAACTAAAGTTTTTCCTTGGAATTCAAATCAATCAAGGAAAAGATGGCACTTACATTCATCAAAGCAAGTATACAAAAGAGCTTCTGAAGAAGTTTAATCTTGAAGACTGTAAGATAATGTCAACTCCCATGCATCCTACAAGCATCTTAAGCAAGGAAGAAATTGGAAGCAAAGTAGATCAGAAGCTGTATAGAGGTATGATTGGTTCTTTACTCTATCTAACAACTTCTAGACCTGATATTTTATATAGTGTATGCGTGTGTGCAAGATTCCAGTCAGATCCTAGAGAACCTCACTTAACTGCCGTTAAGAGGATCTTTAGATATCTGAAAGGAACTACTAATCTAGGACTTCTTTATAAAAAATCCCTAGATAGTAAGCTAGTTGGATTTTGTGATGCTGACTATGCTGGAGACAAGATAGAGAGGAAATCCACTAGTGGAAATTGCCAATTTATTGGTGAAAATCTCATATCTTGGGCCAGCAAAAGACAAACAACTATCGCTTTGTCTACAGCAGAAGCAGAATACATCTCAGCTGCTAAATGCTGCACACAGCTTCTCTGGATGAAATATCAGTTAGAGGACTATAACATAGCTGAAAGTAGTATTCCACTATATTGTGATAATACTGCTGCTATTCATTTATCTAAGAATCCAATTTTGCATTCCAGAGCTAAGCATATTGAAATTAAGCATCATTTTATAAGAGATCATGTTCAAAAAGGGACAATAAATATTCAATTCATTGATACTGATCATCAATGGGCTGATATATTTACTAAGCCTTTAGCTATTGAAAGATTTGACTTTATTAAAAAGAATTTGAACATGCATTTTATCTCTGAAGAAAACTAGCTCTGAGATGCAAAATAGAATTAGGATCTGAAGCTCTTTCAGAGCCTCCATTAATTCAGAGTCTCTTTTGGGAAGCTCTGAATAATATGGGTTCTGAAGGATAACAGGTTCTGATGAGGTGTCAGATGTTAATGAGTTTGGCTCTGAACTAGACGAAAATGAAACGTTTAGTACTAGTTAGTGTACAACTGTTGTCAGTACACGCGTCAGCTGTGATTAAGCCTCTCTTACACGTGTCTAGATCCTGATGGGTAGAGAACAGTTAATGATGAAAATGCAGTTATACAATTTAAAATTAATATTAAACTGTTCGCGCTCCCTCCTTTGTGCTTATTTTCTGAGTGTTTATTCTATTTGATATAAATTGTCACTTCACTCACAAAGCACAACTTTTTCACATAATCACTTCCTACACAAACCCTAAAACTCAGAATCGTCAAATTCTCTCAACATCATCATCATTATCTGCAATCATGACTGCTCAACCTTCTGCCATCATCGTTCAAGAACCGTTTGACCCTGAACTCGTGCCAGTAATAGATTTAACTTCTCAAGCATCATTCGTCGATCGTCCTTCTTCAACGGATTGTGGTAGAGATGCTATGGAATTCCTTACTGAGAAGTTCGTGGATTTTGAAAGTTTAAAACTTAACGGAATCGATGTTCAGAGTCTATTCTATGACCAACAGTGGGGAAACTATTTTCATATGTTGAATGGGTTCGTCTATTACGATATTGTAAAGAACTTCTGGCATAAGGCGTATGTGTTTGATGAGTTTTGTGCTAATGAGGAAGTAAATAAGTTAGTGGCTAAGGACAAGAATCTGAAAGGAAAGTCCAGAGTCCAACTGGGTCTAAGAGCGTATAAGGGAAAAGAGATTAGGTCAAATCTGTTGGGTATTGATGTGCTTATCACCCAAGAACATGTGGCGAAGATTTTGGGTCTGGATAACAAAGGCCAAGATGTAAATTCTTACAAATCAAAGAGTATGTATACTGAGTCTATTAAAGCAGATCTTTTTCCTGCTGGAACAACAGAGAAGCAATTTGGGAATGCAAAGTATTTGAAGCCAGAGTTCAACTTTGCCTTCAGAGTATTTCTTGCTTCTATCATTCCCAGAATAGGAGGAAAGGATACAATTTCTTTACCACACAGGCACTTTCTATGGTTTCTGCATAAGAGGGTGAAGGTTAACTTGGCTAGCCTGTTATTTGAGCACCTGTGCTCCAGCATCAATGAGAATCAACATAAGGCTATAGCAACACTTCATCATCCCAGATTAATTTCAGAGATCATTCGTCAGACAAAACTTATTGAGATTCTTAGGGAGAAGGAAAAACTAAGAGTCTTTCAGACTGCAAAATTTGATGCTACCATCTTGGTCAACATGAAAAAGAAAAAGAAAGAGGAGCTGATACATGCTGAAAACCCTCTCAAAACCATCTATGAGACTTACTTCTGGTGTGATGGGTTTTCCACCATTTCAGAGCATGATAATGAGGAAGTTATTAAGAATTTCCTGGCAATGGTAAGAAGGGAAACTGGAGCAAGGGTTACTAGAAGTATGGTGGTAAATGTGCCTGATTGGGATATTTTCAAAGGTCCAAAAGACATCACCAGGTCTAGGAAGAAACCTAGACTGGTAGAGCAAGCTTTGCTTGAAGACTCTGAGAAAAGCACCAGTGAAGGACAAGAGGAACATTCTGAGGATAACAGTGCCACTGAAGATGATGAAAGAGTCACTGAGGAGCAAGTGGCTAATATTGTTCAAAGGAAGGCTGTTGAAAAGGAGAGGAGATCTAAGAAGAGGAATGAGAGGCTTGCAGCTGCTGAAGAGGATCAACCAGTCAAAGCCACCAAAAGGATAAAGACTGTGGTTGCTAAAAAGAAAGCTGCTGGCACTTCTAAAGGTAATATCTCTAAGCCTAATACTGATAGCACTTCTGAAGCTCAACCCCTTAACCCATCTCCCATAGACTATACAAAACCTCTTAATGTGATCCCACCTTCTCCACAACCTTTATCATCCTCATCAGAAGGGACTTTTTCTGATACCAGCACTGACTCTTCAGAGCTGCTTATAAGATTGGATAAATTTCAGAAGGAAAAATCCAAGAAAAAGATCCCTGTGAAAAGAACCCCCATGAAAAAGACCCTCAAGAAAACCAAAACTAAGCCACAAGAGGAAAACATTGTTATTGAGACTTCAATCCTTGACCAACCCACCAACACAACAAGAAAATCACCTACAATCCTTGACCACCTCGCCACACACTTATCTGGTGATGCATTTACACAGTCAAACCTAGAATCACGAAATCATCCCATCAACAAATTTGTCAATAACACTTCTGAACCACCTATAACAATTGTTCATACACCTCCTCCAATATTTGCTGCCTCTGAACAAGAAAATCCACCCACTTTTACATCAGTTCAGGATGAAGTTGTGACTCATTCTGAACATCACATTGCTTCACCCAAACCTTCTGAACAATCACCTCATCATTCACCTGAACACACCACTGCTGAACCAGTTCAAAACACAGCTGAACAACAACCTCACACTACCTCTGAGACAACTCCAGCTGAAATCCAAAATGTCCAAACACCACCCTCAACACCTCTTATCCATGGTCCTAGCTACAAACCTTTGACAGTAGAGGAAGTAATTCTGCCTGTTGATTTTGCCTTACCTATTTTTGAGGACTATCTTAAAAAACAAATCGATATAGATGATGAACCAATCTCATTATCCCTCTCTCAGAACCAAAACATTGACCTTAGCAAAATCAGAATTATCCCTCTCAAAAGAAAGAGACCTACCATTCCTTTCAACAAAGACCATCCCTTTTTCAATCCTACCTCTGAACCCAATCTTGAGCTTATAGATATTGCTATCAGTATTAGTCTCAAGAGACTGAAGAGTATGGAAAAGGAAACTCTTGTCTTTCCATCAGATGTGGATGCTGAAATCAGAGATATGGAAAGAAAGTTCAGTGAGACTCTGAGACTACTGGGTAATCATGTCAAGGAAAGGATCAAAGGAAAAGGCATGGATGCAATCAGTCACATTATGGCCTCTGCTAATCATTCTCAAGCTCCTAGACTTACCTTCTACAATCATGAAGCAGAGCTTAAAAGATTAGAGCTTCTGGCTGCTATACAGGAAAGTACCAGAATGTCAAGTGAAGCTGCTGAGAGGTTGGTGGATGAAGAAGCAAGATATGCTAGATTAGTGATTGATGCTGAGCAAGCTAGAATAGCTGAAGTTGAGCATAAGAGGCTGGCTGATCAAGAAGCGCTTAGATTGGTTGTTGATATGGCTGTTCACATTGCTGAGGTTGAAACAAATAAGATCAAGGAAAATCAAGCATCTGAAGAGGACTTTGTTATGCATGATCAGAACCTCTGTGAGCCAGATTCTGACAAGGGAAAAGCTGTTATTATTGATTCAGCTCCTCTCAGATCTCCACCAAGACTTGTTCAAGGCTCTTCCTCATCTGCCATACCTTCAGCTATTCAACTGGCTCTAGATGAGATCAAGAGTGACTTAAGAGAAGAGCTGAGAAATGAAATGGATGAGTTTAGGGCTGATATAAGAGAAGATATGAACAAATCTGGTGAAGCCACTAATAAAAAGATAGATGCAATGATGGAGCTACTGCTGAAGCTTACTCAACAACAACCCAAACCTTAACTTTTATGTTTGAGCACTTGTTTGTATTCATGTTTTATGTAATTCGTTTGGATAATTTCTTTTTGGTTAATTAAGCTTCTTATTATCCTTAATTGTGTGTTTGTGTATCTGAATGTGTGTTATTTTTTACCTTTGTTTTTCAAAATTAAAAATATATTCACTTCTTATGTCTGATACTCTTGTGGATTCTGAACCTAGTGTAAGGTGTTGGAGAACATCTTGTTTTTGTTAACTTATATAGGATTTTGAAAACCTAAGGTTCCCCCACATCAGTATTCCTGTTTACTCATGAAATAGCTTCATAGTATTATAGCCTGTTTATAAGCGGGGCAACAATACCGAATGAGGCGTGTCTGGTAACTGGTTTTCTGACGTTTGGAAAGAGAATATAAAAGAAACATGCTTAATCAAAAAGGAAAGAAATTAATAGCAGGAACT
The DNA here is from genome assembly GCA_030408175.1 of Trifolium repens. Taxonomy (NCBI): domain Eukaryota; kingdom Viridiplantae; phylum Streptophyta; class Magnoliopsida; order Fabales; family Fabaceae; genus Trifolium; species Trifolium repens. The sequence continues at coordinate 42,585,315 of CP125839.1, forward strand.
CTTTATTAATATTATTGAAGAATTCTTTATTACATATGACAGTGAGATCCTACTTAGAATCAACGTCAGCAGCCTCTGGCTTACTCTTCTTACGCTTTGCACTCACATAAGAGAGTAGGTCACGCAGGGCTTGCTGAGCTTCAGCTTGATACTCTTCGTAAGGTTTGTCATCATCATATGTCCATAAGAACTCTTCCAGGTCAGAGCCTATTTCTTCAAGCTCAGACTCTGTCAGAACCACCTCTCGCTTATTTCTTTCATAGAGATGCTTGTTTCTTTCGCAGCGCCAAGGCCCTGCTTCCTTCTTGATCACTTCTTTTGATCCTGAAGCATCCTTCGCAGCTTGCTTTTCCATTGTGTGTTTCTTATGATGCTCTTTGATTATTCTGTATGAATAAAATGAGAAGAATCATCTCTTTTTATAGTGCTCTCAAGCTTTCTTGTCTACCTGGGAATCAACATAGTTCATTTAATGAATATAGTTGTAACCTTTTTTTTGACTTGAATGTCTAGTTTTCCGCGCTTTTTGACTGATGCCAAAAGGGGGAGTAAGAACAGCGTTAAAATTAATGTTAATTGATTTTTTTTTAACTGCTAAAGAACTGAAACTGTTATACTCATATCAATTTCTATTCCTTCTGAATTGTCATTATGTGATTCATTCTGAACTTTATTGAAAGGGGAGAAAATTTTAAGAACCTAAAATTAATTTTCATAGATGATACAAGAGAAGATTGCAAACCTCCTCTGAGTATTATCAGACCCTAAGAAGCAAAGCTTACAAAACTGTGCCTCTGAGAGTCAAATATGAAAATTTATGTTAAGTTATTAAATTAACTCTTAAACTGTTTTAATTAATTATGGATAAGACTTAGGGGGAGCTTACAAACCTAACCCTATAGATTATCAGACTCAGGGGGAGATTGCAAACCTTTGAAACCTGAAGTCAACATAAATAATTAAATCAACAACAATTGAATTTTAATGCTTTAGTTTGTCATCATTAAAAAGGGGGAGATTGTTGGAACAAAGTGGGTCTGACATGAACCTCTAAGATTTTAAGTGGTTTTGATGATAACAAAGTATTAAAATTGCAATTGGTATTACTAATGATTATTCTAGTGTGGAGAATTATAAGTTAAAATTCATTCAGAAGCACTATGAATAACAAGAGAGAAGCCAAGCTATGAAGCTCTGAAAGCGTATCGCTGTTCATCAGAAGCTTAAAATTTGCGTGCTGAAGATAGTGCTTCTGAGGACCAAAAGCTAGACTCTGAGGAGTTCAGAAGCTGAAGACCTTAAGAAGCTACGACAACAGCATCTGAAGCAAAAGGAATTTTCATCACTCAAGAACTGACAGAATCAGAACCTATGTTTGAAGAACAATCTACTTCAAGGCTCTGTCACATTCACAGGAAGGAATATTCGTTGGTACAACGTTAATCTTATCCATAAGTGGAGCGCATTTGAGGATCGTACTATCGTACTATTATTACTCAAAATGGATGAGTGATAATTTGAATTGCAAGGTAGTGGAATTGGATTTCTTTGCTAAAGAAGGCAATCTACAGCTAGCAATTGTACGAGCATATTCCAGCTGGCACCTTATCTCTCTACAACGGTCATCATCTTCCTTCAAGTATAAATAGAAGACTCAAATGGAAGAAATGACTACTGTTCTATTACTGCGTTTAAGGCTCTGAAATATTCTGACATTATTTGTTCAATCTGTCATTCAAGTCTTAGAGCAATTTGCGTTGTATTTTGTAAACACCTCTGATAGTATATCAAGTGTCCATTAACAATCATTCTTAGATTTTAAGTTTGTTTGTGAAGTCTCTTGTTTAGTGAAACTTGAGCACCTGAGAAGTCTCTTGTTTAGTGAAACTTGAGCACCTGAGAAGTCTCTTGCAAGTGTGCTTGAGCAATTTGTAATCTTGAGTAGATTATAGTGAAAAGCTCTTGTTAGTAACAAGGGGACTGGAGTACTCTCGATTTGTGAGAGGAACCAGGATAAATTTTGTGTCTTTCTTTCTCTCTCTCAGCACCCTTCTTTATCTTGTGTTTATATCCGCTGCAAACTTGTTTTTATTTCGAAAAAGTTTTAATTCTCAAAACACAATTCAACCCCCCCCCCCCCTTCTTGTGTTTTTCCACCTTCAAGATGTACTCCTTTGGATGATGAAAATTAAAATTTAATATGTATGTTTAATTATTGTGTTAAGGGGATGTTTTTTATTCTGTTTAATTATTTAGTTTAGTATAAATTATGTGTTTATTTTAATTATTGTGGACAACAATTGCGTTCTACGAATCAAAAACTAACTCAGGCAAAATTATTAACATTTTAAATTATCACAAAGAAAGCGGCATCTATTTATTCTTAATGATATTGAAATTGACTGACATAAATTCGGCTAAAAGGTGTTAGAGGGAGGGAAAAGTCCAAGTCTGACTACTTCGTGTCATAATCCAATTGACAAGATACTGCTATGAATAAAGTTACAGTCCTCATGCCTATTATATATTATTATTATATTACACACTTGCACCAAAATACGTAAACTCTCCATACTTGTACCAGAGCCATTAATGCTTCTCTCTCCAATATAGATTATGGCAATTTGATTTCGACGATTTACCAAAATAATAATATTTAAAAAGTTAATGTTAATATAATAAATAATAAATATGGTACAAAACGGTACAATATAATAGGTTTAGTCAAATAAGTGTTTCCCAGATAAAAAGAACAAAGTGTTTCCTCTTGGAAAGTAGTCAGATTAAGTCATGGAGAAGAACAACCTCTTACCAATCGTGGATGGTGGGACTGTTGCAATGGAAGATAACATTGGAAATGACAAGGTAGAAGAGGCATTCGATGTTGTTGAAGCTGTTAAAACCCTAACTGTGGTGGTTAACAAAGCATTACAAGAAATAGTGGTACGATTTTAGAAAATAAAATTTTATTTTGTTTATCGGATGTTGTAAAGCATTGCACTGACAACATTATATGGTTTTTTGTAGGATCTGAAATCTTTTGTTGTTGCTCAATATTGAAGTTAGTTTGAGGAACTCCAAACCACTGTTGCTTTGAAGAACTCATTAAATGAATTAACTGTACCAAACCAGCTGTTGGTATTATGTACCAAACCAGCTGTTGGTAACTCAGTCGAAAAGGTGATGATGACCGAACAAGCTAATACTAACTCTGTTGAAAAACAAGCTGAAGATTCCAATCTTGTTATTACTGTGGAAGATGACAACACTGACAACCAAGATCCAACTGGTTTAAGAGGCAAACGTAAGGCTGTCGATAAAGACTATGATTCTGATTTGGACAAAGAAAAGTAACTTGCAAACACGGATCTGATGTTTTCTGATGATGAGTTTGAATATGATCCTGATGACATGAACAAGAGGATCTGTCAGACTGTTCACAACTTGAACATGCAAATCAAACAAAGTGTTCCAAAGCCTCTACTCCCTGATGCATGGACAAGTCTTGACAACATGGGAAAGACAACTGACCTTGCAAATCCAATGCATTTCTCAAATAGCAATGTTAACAGGGTATCAAAAGATGTTGGCAACAAAGATTCTGTTGAGGGTTTACATGATATCAGTAAGAAACTATTTGAAAGTCCTTTTAAAACTTCAACATCCACAACTCGAGGGAAAAGAGGGGGTAGTTCAACTAGAGGAAAGAAAACTATGGCTGGAAGTTCATCTAGCGGTGCAAAAAGAAACAGGGGTGTGCTTCCTAAGGTAACGTCAATATCATGTGTGTTGTTTGTGTGTGTGTACACGTTTATATACTGTTTCAACGTGTTGATTTTTTATTTAACAACAGTATGACATAGATTTAGGGAATGAAATGGAACATTGTTTCATAACAATTAATGATTTTGTTTATTTAGGGTATTAAATGGAACTTCCCGGTTACTTCGGACATGAAGCTTGATCTTCAAGAACTACAAGCTATAGCTTATCTCTATCATCCTGATAAAAACAAATCGTAAATTTCTAATTTCACATATATATATATATATTACATTATATACTCTACTTTACATTATTTAGAAATTTAAAACATATTTTATTTTTTGCAGCAAAAGGGTGGTTAAAGCAAGAGGAATAGAAGCTTTTAGGAGTGATTTTGATACTTTAAGACCAGGACACATGTTAAACCACAAGGTCTAGACACTAATAATTTCATTTAACATTCATATCACTTATAGATCAAACTAATATATTTAACAAATATGTTTGTAAATTGTAGATTATGACTCTAGCTTGCATGAGAGCACAATGGGTGCAAGAAAATTACAATAGGGGATCGGTGTGGTATTTACTACCGGCATTTGCAGATGATGTATTTATGGGAAAATCTGTGGAACAATTGATTGATATCTATTGCAAAGATTGGATGCCTTCATATCCATAACTCAAATACGTCCGTTGATTAAACATTTTTTTAATATACTTTTACAATTGCCTTTTAAAATTGCATCAAAGCCTAATGAAATTAATTATTTGCAGATTTATGTTCCAATTACTACTGCAACGGACCATTGGTTTCTCGTGGTGATATCACTTCAACTACAAACAATTTATCATCTTGACACCTACTATGGATTAGGGGAAGTCAAACCAAGAAGAGCAACAATATCCATAATTGTGAGCCCTTTGTTATATAGTATCTGTAACACCCCGTTTCCCAAAAATCGCAACGGAAAGATAAATCAGAGTAACATAAAAAAAACGGAGTATTACGCTACTATTTCATTCAAGTAATAAATAGGAAAATTTTTATTTATTTAAATCAATCCTGTCAACAATATTCACTGAAATCGCGGCGGAAAAATAACAATATTTATTCAACAATTGTTCCATCAAAGTTTGGCACTAAGGTCTCAACTTGATTCATAGTAGTAATTAAAATCAACATAATTGTTTTTCAACATAAAATCATAAAACTAATACGTAACAAGGAAAATCCAATATTCAAAGCCCGCCCCGTTACGTATCAGAGCACCTAGACACGTGAGGAGTCCACTCACATCAACAGCTAGTCCTGGAAATCTGCACTTGCCCACAAGGCGGCAATTCCAACAGAAGGGGTGAGATCACAATTCAATAATTAAAAGCATAATAAATCATGCAACATATAAATCAACTTAACAACATAATCATCATCTCATCAATAATTAATAATTCATTATTCAACAAAATCATAAAAATTAGCTTTAAGCTTCATCATATTATCCTTCATTAAATCCATCTTCTCATCTCATGACACGACTCGACTCGACTCAACAAATGCAACGACACGACTCGACTCGACTATACAAGACTCTTACGCATGTGGTACCAAACGGAGCATCAAGCCCCCAACTTCCAATGCCTTAATTCGGCTACAGGGCATCAAGCCCCCATCTTAAAAACGGAGCATCAAGCCCCCATCTTAGAATACGGAGCATCAAGCCCCCAACGTCCAATATGCGACACGACGACTAACAACAACTTTACAACAACATCTCAATGCCCAAAACTAGGCCAACGTGGTTTACAACATAGACAACAATGTCTTACGGCTCGATGACCTTTACGTTGACAAGGACTTCTCTCCACAATATTCTCAATTCGTCACATAACTTCATAAATTCATATAAAATTACTCGCAAGGTATTTTGTGTGAAACTAACGCCATTGGAAAGACAATTCAACTATCTACAACTTTCGCGTTTTCAACTAAGGCCAATTCTGTACCGATCAATACCAGTTTTTATTTCAAATTCGGGTACAAAAACTGAAATTTCACTGTGACCTACGTGTAGTAATTTGACCATAACTCAAGTTCTAAGAATGATTTTGAAGTCAAACCAAAGCCATTAAAAAGCTAACACAATTATCTTCCACTATCATGTTTACACCAAAACCCAGTTCAAAACAGAAAACATGTGAAAAAGCGCAAGAACATGAAACAGGAGATGCTGTCACTGTGCAGCTCTCGGGAAAAGTGACATTTTCCACCCAAAAACTTCGTTTTAACTTCGATTTTCACAATACTTGACCCTATAGTTCACTCTTACATAACCTAACTTAATACAACACAAAACACATCAATCCAACTCCAATTCATGCACAATTCATTAGTTCTATTCATCATCAATTATTCTTTTTACCAACAACCCTATTCTTTCTAAACTCTATCATTCTCAACAATTCTGACACCAATCACTACAGAATAATCAAGCAGCATTTCATACATTAAAATTAACAGTAATAACACACAATTCATCAGTTTTCATGGGAATTCAAAAATTAAACCCTAAACTCATTTCTCCCCATTTTCTCATGAACCACTAATCAACATGAAGAATTAAGCCCTTAATTAGAGAAGTGAAACCCCACCCTTACCTGGTTTGATTGAATTACAAAGGTCCTAGCTCCTCTTGCCTCTTCTCTCTTGCTCTTGGTTTTTCCCCTTTTTCTCAAACTTCTCTGTTTTCACGTAAAAAATGATTTTTCTTTTCTCTGACTATCCTTTTCTTAACCTCCTTCATTCTAATTAATTTTAATTAATTCCCACTAATTTCTTTTGTTTCCACTTAATTACACCTCTGCCCCCTTAATTCTAAAATATTCTAATTCCTATCTTATTCTTACTAACTATTAATAAAACCATTTAATTAAATAAACAAATCACATAATCATATAAATCAATTAAATAGGACTTTAAACTCTACCAAAAATGAAATAAACGGGCGTTACAGTATCTCCAAAACTTTTTCATTAATAATAATTTTAATCAATTATAATTAACTAACTATGTGTATGTTAAATTGTAGTCTCGCGTTTTGGAACAAATGGTAACATCTGGATTTTAGGGCACCACTTTTTATTGCCGCTCACTCGAGTTTAATGAATGGCCTATTGAAGAGGCACATGGCATACAAATTGTGGCCAAAGGTATGAACCTTTTATTACATTAACGGGAACAAAAGACATTTTTTATATGTACGAATAATTCATAAAATATGTTTATTGTAGTAACAACTCTGCCGTGTGGGTTATCGATTGGATGGACATGGATCAATGCTTCACACCTAATATCCAAGGAGAGGTAATCATGAATATGGTTATTAGTTCAAAAAAATTAAAAAAGAATTAACAACAATTTAACTAATGCCTTAATCTATTATTGTAGCTTCAAGAAAATCTCCTTCGTGTGAGGACCGCTGCTATTCTAGTGCTAGGTTTGCACAACGACATGTGGAGCTTCATCGACGAGGAAGCAAAAACATTCTGGGAACTTATTGCGAATTAACTGCTTATGATGCTCTTTTTTTTTAAGACGATGCGGCCAGTAAACTGCTGTGTAGACTTTAATTGACTAAGGCCTTTTGTTCATGCCCCATTCACGTCTTTTAGGATTAATTTACCCTTTTGTTTCTTAACTGCTTTGTACTGTTGAATTAAGCCTTGTCTGAAACATTTCTATGTTCGAAGACTTTCATTCCGCCCTTGTTGGGTATTTGGTATCTACTTTTTTTGTAATGCAAATGTATGGGCCATGAACAAAACATATGTCCATTTCAGTATCTTTATTTTGCCTTCAATATGAATGAGTATCTACGTTTCTTAAGTTTATACTATTATTTTCCCATCAGTACACAAACTTCATGAAAACAATTTCCAAATCATTAAAACAAGTTCGCAAATTTCAGAAAACAATACACAAACTAATTATCGTTCTATATATCCTAAAATTCGTGCATAACAACACAAATCATGGATTTTTCTTAAATCATTTTTCTTAAATCAGTATAAAAATGGAAGGTAGTAAACCACTTACCCAAATCAGTGCAAAAGTACCCCAATCAGAGTTACAAAAGTGTCACCATTATCGTTTTGTAAGTCAGTCCTTCCTTCCACAGTGCATAAGAATAAATATAAATGGAAGGTAGTATTCTAAAATCAGAACACAAATAAATAAACAGAACAACTTTAATCAGTGCATAAATATCACAATAAGTTACTGACTACGGTTTGGCAAGTGTATCAGTCTGTCGTCTTAGATGAGTTACGACTCGTCTAGTAATAATCCGCACCCTAGTTAGGATGAGTTTGTATCCACAGGGACAGCGCCTAGGTTACTAAGCTTATCTTAGAATTTGTTGAGATTGCCTCCGCTTTGATTTTAGGTTTGATTGCTTTAAGTAATGAAGAAATAAATGTTGATTGAGTTCAGATGAGAGAAGGTAGGTTAAGTGTCTCGAATCCCTCCCTAAGTCCTCCTAGGTAAGTGGTGCTATATAGTTGCTTATTCCTTTTTATTATTGGTGAACTAATATAAGTAGTAATTACCGCGTACAATAATTACCCTAATTACGAGTATTAAGAACCTTAATTATTAGACAGGGAACCCGTGTCAGACACGTTGTCACGTCCCTATGCTAGTGATTAGACTCTAAATATGTAGTCAATTAAGCTTGGTTTCATTAGTTCTTTACCCTTAACCACTAGTGTGACTAAGCTATCATCTATTGATCAGTGTTAGCTGCCGACTTTGAGGCACAATACTAGGTATCACTAACCCTAAGAGCGTTCCCTAATCGTGTACATCAATCAGGTTACGTAATTAAAACATAGACAATAGAATAATAAAACTGAATAAACAATTATATAAACTTAGTACCAAATTACATGTTTCCAGCATTCCTAAGGGAGTTCATCTCCTCACCTAACCTAGAGGAGGTTTAGCTACTAAAATGCATAATTAAATTACAAGAATATAAAAATGCATAAAAGAAAACCTAACCTTAGAGCTCCTCCTCCTTTTCTTTTAGAGAGTAGTAGTGCTCTCTGTTTCTGAATGAATAAAATGAGGAAAAGGGAACTCTATTTATAATTTTCGTAATGGGATGCAGCAAGCCATCGTGCTGCGATGGGCCTATCGTGCTGCGATATGAAGATTCAGTTCAAAATTATAACTGATCCTGTGCGTTTCATCAGCTTGGTTGCCAAGTAAGGTCATCGTACCACGATGAGGGCCATCGTGGCACGATGAATAGATATTTTCCAGATTTTCTTCTATTGTTGTTGACTGCATTCTGGCAAGTACACCAGTCTGTCGTTGAGTAATAATTCACAGTCTAGGTGTCTAGAATGAGTTCGTAACCACAGGGATCGTGCCGCAGCTTCGCTAGTGTTATTTAAGTTCGTAGTTTTGATTCGCTTTGGTTTTTGAAAAAGGTTTTTATAAAAAGAGCGATATGCTTGCAAAAATATAAAGATAAATGCTTCAGAAACATAGAAGATAGGTATGGTGGTTGGACTCACTCCCTTCTTCATATTTGGCATGAACGGTGTATAACATAGTTATTCAGATTATTATTCGGCGGTGACTTTTCCTTGTTGTGGTAATACCTTTACTATTACCCTATGTATAAGAAGTTTCCCTACGTTAATAATTAAGGTACCTACGAGAGCCTAACCTCGATGTGTCACATACCCTAATTACTAGGTGAGTTGTTCATTATACATGCATTATTACCTTCACCCATCCAATGCCTCTAGGTCCTAGTATCGGGCTGTTCATCTTCTAAGTGCTCAGTTCACACCTAGTTCATGATTCCTCCTCTAATTGCTCAGTTCGCAACTAGTTCAGTACGTTACCGTCTCTATTCACCTAGCATATTTACTACTAGTTCCGGACGAATATTAAAGTAACTCTAATATAAATACTAAAGCTAACCCTAACATTGATTCTATGGGCGCTCCCGCTTATCCGGCCAGATTACGAGAATGCGTTATTAAAGTGCAAGAAAGTAAATAACAAATAGAATACTGAATAACATTTATTATAACTTTGACTCATTCACAGACTCCAAATATTCATAGGGGAGTTCATCTTCTCCACCACAACCTAAGGCATCTATTACAAAAGACTACATATTTAAATTACAAAGAATAATCTACATATTTAAGTAATCAACTATAAAAGTATTAATCTCCATGGCTGGTAATTTTTCATTCCAACTCTTTTTCTAATGCTATTTTTTGTTTCTTTATAGTAATAACCCTATTTCAGTGTAGTTGAATATTATGTTTGTTTTCAATTAGATTAGATATGAAATAAACTTTTCTCTGTGTATTGTTGTGAATTCGATCCAAAAACACACCAATAAAACCTTAACAAGTGTGTGGGGCAAAACAATTAAAGCAACCAATAACAATGATGGATATCCAAGCAATAATAATATCAACCAAAGCTAAAACTAATGAAAGCAATAAAGAACACAATCGAAATTGTTTACCCAGTTCGGTGTTAATGAACCTACATCTGGGGGAGAGAGCTCTCCTTTCCACTATCAATCATCTTCCTCTAACTTGATTACAATGAGATTTAGAAGAGTTACAAGAAATTAGACAATCCCTAATTCCTACCCTTTTCCCAAATCTCTTCCCGTGACCAAGAGATTTCAATTGATAGCAATTACAAGGTGTTAGAAAGAGTACCAAACCCTAGGATTAACCCAAGAGAAACCCCCTTGAACCCTAGCCTCCATGTTGGTGAAACCCCCTTTCAAACCCTACATTTTTCTCTCTCTCTCTCTCGTGCTGCAGAAAAATAGAACAGGGGTATATATGCACGAACTGGCGCCTAGTGCCCCTGACCCGCACCCAGCGCCGCTTCGACAGAAGCCACAGGCCAATCTGACCTCCCCTGGGCGCCTGGCGCCATACCCTGCTCCTCCACCATTTTTCTGCACTTTGTTTCATGCAATTTCAAAGGCAATCTTCAACAATCTCCACCTTGCCTTTAAAATTCATGGTGATGTCAACTTCCCATCGACCATCATACTGCTCCACCTGTTTCCAACAAACTTGTTAGAACCACAGGTATTACCTCAGACCCTTCATCCCTCGGAATACCTTCCGCCCTCATGAAGATCTTGCATCCCACTACCATAGGATTTCAGGTAGCCCCCACAAGATTCACCGCAACCTCTTCGACCCCAGAGTGTTCAGCTCAGCACTCTCGAAGAACCGCTTGCATCCCAACTATCACCGGAATTTTAGATAGTCCTACAAGCTCCACCGTACCCTCTTCAGACCCCGTATTGAACCTGTCCGTCCTCCTGAAGAATCGCTTGCCTCCGACCATTCTTGGAATTTTAGAACAGCCCTACAAACCTCACCACCCTTCGAACCCCGGAATGTCTTCCGTACTCTCGAATCTTGCTTGGCTCCAAACCAACCTTGGACTTTTAGGCGGTTCCACAAGCTGCAACATCAAACTCTCCTTGTATCCAACTACCTCCAGCAGTCCTACAAGTTCCCGAATTTGATCACTGTTGCTTTCAATTGCCTCCCTGAAGATCTTTCAAGTTTTGCACTTCTTCAGTCACAATCGAAACATACCCACAAGATTTCCATAGCCATACCACTTTGAGGCAACAATACCGCTCTCCTCCCTATCTCTCATTAAATAGCCAAGAGCTATTGTTGATTGTTTGTCTTCCTCTAGTCCCACTAGTAACAAACTCCACCTCAAACCGAGATTCCTCCATCAAAGTCTCAAACCGGTATATCCACTATGTTTCCCACCTTGTAACGCAAAACTTAAGTATTCTTATCACCGCCTTTTCAGGCTGATGTTGAGTATTATTCCACCGCCTCTCCAGGCCGACCTTCATCACAATCTCCTTTAGCTTTTTACCTTTGAGGCACCGGATAACCACACTCCATGTTTTATCCATCTTCTCAACCATTAAAATTGCTTCCATCTTCACTTTCCACAATTCAAAATTGTTTCCGGAAAGTCTCACCCATGGTGCCTTAATTTGTTTAAACCCTTGCCCCACGGTGGGCGCCAATTATTGTGAATTCGATCCAAAAACACACCAATAAAACCTTAACAAGTATGTGGGGCAAAACAATTAAAGCAACCAATAACAATGATGGATATCCAAGCAATAATAATATCAACCAAAGCTAAAACTAATGAAAGCAATAAAGAACACAATCGAAATTGTTTACCCAGTTCGGTGTTAACGAACCTACATCTGGGGGAGAGAGCTCTCCTTTCCACTATCAATCATCTTCCTCTAACTTGATTACAATGAGATTTACAAGAGTTACAAGAAATTAGACAATCCCTAATTTCTACCCTTTTTCCAAATCTCTTCCCGTGACCAAGAGATTTCAATTGATAGCAATTACAAGGTGTTAGAAAGAGTACCAAACCCTAGGATTAACCCAAGAGAAACCCCCTTGAACCCTAGCCTCCATGTTGGTGAAACCCCCTTTCAAACCCTACATTTTTCTCTCTCTCTCTCTCTCTCTCTCGTGCTGCAGAAAAACAGAACAGGTGTATATATGCACGAACTGGCGCCTAGCGCCCCTGACCCGCGCCCAGCGCCGCTTCGACAGAAGCCACAGGCCAATCTGACCTCCCCTGGGCGCCTGGCGCCATACCCTGCTCCTCCACCATTTTTCTGCACTTTGTTTCATGCAATTTCAAAGGCAATCTTCAACATGTATTTTTTATGATCCCTAAATTATATTGTTAATTAACTTGTCTGAGATACTATGTCATTTTTCACTATTTGTTTTCATAGAGCAAAATGTTGTTTGTAGATTAATACTTTTATAGTTGATTACTTGGGCTTTTCCCATAGTAATTTTAACTCGTGATAAGCAAGTTTCAATTGAATATCCGCACGCTTGTCAAAAAAAAAAATTGAATATCCGCACGGCAATTTGATACATGTCCCACATTGCATCCCAATATTGTGTATTGGACTATTGGCATGGATTGATAATTTTACCATTTCATTTGAATTCATCTTTTTTTGTGGTTCATGAAGTTTATGCTGATGAATGGTTGATATTGTTTATATGTAATAACTTCTTGAACTTGTAGTAGTAATTGTTTCCTGTGTTATTATCTTAAACAACACATTTAAGAAGAAGGCTCCTAAAGCCATCAAGGAGATAAGGAAGTTTGCCCAAAAAGCTATGGGCACCACTGATGTCCGAGTCGATGTCAAGTTGAACAAAGCTATATGGAGCCAGGGGATCAGAAGTGTCCCAAGGAGGGTTAGAGTACGTATTGCACGCAAGAGAAATGATGACGATGACGAGGATTGATTTTGATTAGCTTAGTTAATGCGGTTTTTACATTTGATTGTTGAGACATTGAGGATATGCTGTATGACAACTTTAATTTTCTATCTCTGTTTTGTTTGCCTCTCTTAAAAGATTAAACATCAGCAATGTTTTTTTTACCCTCTTTTCTTTTATTTCTTATTCCTTACAAGAACCATATACAACAAATCCTACATCTAAGCCTTGAAAATCTACATAGCTGAATGTATTGAGTAGTGTGGCTATCAACTTCTCTGTAGTATTAACTGGTGATGTATTGTATTATTGAGTCGCCAAATTAATTAAACTGGTCGATATCCATATGCTTCCAAATCATCACGGCTATCATTATTCAATCTAAGTCACAAGACTAATTTAGTTTCTATAATATGGTGCATAAAATTATTTATAATCCTCCTTTGTTAAAATTGGCGTGTTTTCAAAATTCTATTTATAATAGAAAGTTATAATTTTACAAAACTAAGAGCAATCAGGCCGGGCATATGTCATTGGTGTAAATAGTTTATGTTGAAGTCAAATGAGAAACTCGTAGAGATTGATCATTGGAAATTTCGTATCAATATAATGGGAAACTACTTTTATGTCATATACTATTAAGAGAAAAAATAATTTTCCACGGTCATTTAATAATAATAATTTATTATGGTAAATCATTTCATTAGATTTCATCTTAATTCTTTAGTGTATGATATAGATTAATGTTTAAATTTTGTTAACCGTGACCGTAAAATTAACTTATACAGTAAGAATATATCTTTATTAAACTCAACTATTAAATTCAAAATATTCGTATAAAAGTGAAATGGGATCGAACCGCGGTCCTCCTATCAAGTCCAACATCAATCATCATTGTACCAATTAACATTTGTATGCCATTTTAATGTAAAGTGTAAAGTTATTTAAGTGCAACATATGTATGCCATTTTACCAATTTTTTAATTTATTTTTTATGAATATTTCAAATTTAATAGCAGACAACAAATTATGCGAAATGCTATTGTCACACTCTCTAACACACTCCTCTAACACGCTCCAATTAAAATTAGCCATATCACCAAAACTAAGGGACTATTTAACTGGTGCTTACAATTTCGAGTACCAATTTGCCTATTTACTCATCAATAAAATGTTGAGGTCATGCTAAGTGCTAACCGTATTTTTTTGATTTAATAGACTGTATTTGTGGCTCTAGACTTGTGTTACGTCCTATTTCTTTTGTATTCCATCTTCCGCCAAACCTCATCTCCGTGGGAACTGGTATGCTTCAAGTATTCTAGTTTCTGTTGTAACTATAAAACCTCTTCTTATGACAAAGTAACAATAATGCATGTGTAAAATAAGTTGTTAGGTAGTTCTTCTAGCTAACAGTTTTTGTTTTATTATTTTCTGAAAATTTAATGGTTATTTCTTTTACTCAATTTGTTGATGCAATTCTTTGTTTTCTGATGAACAGCGGCATCATGCCTACTTCATAGAAGAGATCTACTCATGGGTGATTATATTTGCAGGTTCATTTCTCTTTTTATCTGGGATCTTTATACATATGCTTCAACTTCTTATTTTATTGTTCTTTTACTATATAATTTTGGATTTTAGGCACTTTATATCATTTTTTGCCCCTTGACTTCTTTCTTTCTATGATTGTACCAATTTTCAATTTATAATTGAGGGTAAAAAATATTATATGCTATTCACTTTTCAAATATTGAGGACTATTCTGGCAATTTTTTGGTTGTACTACATGTCGTCGAGGTAAAGTTCTTAGATAAGCTCCATCAAATGCATTTTATATATTCCATATGGATTCATCTTTGTTCTAGATGTTCTTACGGAATTTATTAGACTGGTGCCATGATATATGCTTTTTGTGGATAATAATATAGTCTTAGTTGGACAGTGGAGATAAAATAATACATAGAAATTTGTGGAGGAAGAGACAAGCTTTGTTCACACTTGGCTTTCCCCAAAGTAGAAGTAAAATAGACCATATAAAATGATATTTATGAAAATAAGTTTTCTGGTTCATCGTGATTTGAATCTGACAGCCATACTTTTTATCATATGGAATGTAATGAGCCTATCAGCCACCAGCATGACATACTAGTGTGGATGACTGGATTCAATCCAATGGAAATTAAAGGGCGTTGTTATTTGTTATTGTGAATTGTGAGAATGAGGTAGTAACAATTTTGGATCCTGTATATGGGAATAGTTGAGCATTTTAGTCTTGATTCTAATTATAATTTATTTTAAAAATATGAAAAGGTCGCATTGGTGTATTTGTATCGCGCTATCACCTGATATACAAATTGAAGATACTTTTGTGAATCGAGTTTTTCTGAGATTGCACGGAAGTGATTATTGTGATTGGATGAAACTCTAACTAACATAACATACGAAGAAACAGTGGATGAAGTACTTTTGTCAAATTAGTCCGATATGTATTTTTTAATTATGCTTATTTAGAACATTATAAAAAGTTCTTTCATAAATTAAGAGTTTAAAATTTGATTTATAGGTTAAGATTTTCAGTATTTTATTTTGGTATTTTGAATTTGCTTATTTTAAAGTTTTGAAAATAAACTTTTATATCATTCTAAACATATACTTTGAGACTAAATAGTAATTCATAAGAACCATATTTTTTTGAATGATAGTTATTTTAACTAGTTGAAATTGAACTGTTAAATTTTTAAAATTCGAATTTCTTAGTGTTTGTCATTCCGGATAATTGAAATTGAATTGAGAAAATTTGCACAACCATTATCATTTACAGACTTGGGATCTATTTTGGATCATGAGGGTGTACAAAGTACAAAGTAGGTAGTTCCAAAGGCACTAGATTAGAACTATTCTTACCAACTACCTTTTTTTTATTTATAATTCTTAGAAAATTGCTTTTTAGGCCCCCCTACTTGCTACCCAGGCCCCCCGAATTGACAAAAATGCCCTGAACGCTCGTTTTGGAACTTAAATTCCAAAATTAATTATTTTTGGAAGTTATATTCCGAAACAAAGTAATATGGAGAAAGACTTTTGATTTGTGAACAAGTCCTACAAAAGCATATTTCAGAACATACGAACCGAATTCTTGTTTTTAGAAATGATTTTGATTATTTTGGAACCTATCTTCCAAACGGAATTGTTTTAACAGTTTTGGAACCTATCTACCAAAACCTGTTTTTCTTAAAATTTAAATATTTCGGAACTTACGAACCGAAATCTACCTTTATATATGCAGTTGCACACCTGTCACTGCATAACTCTCACACACTCAACTTCTCTAGGGCAATTTTAGGGCGATTTTAGGACGATTTTTTCACATCTAGAAGGCTTCAACTCAACGTTGATTCACTCATAGAGGATTCCTAACCGCATTTTGAGTCATACAACAGGTTATCTATGCTTTAATCGATTTATTTTTTGGGGTTTTAAGGGTTTTCTGTTAACGTCAATTTTGGAAGGTGGATTCCGAAACTAGTTTGGAATGTATAATCCGAAACTACTTTGGAATACACGTTCCAAACCTGACAGATTTTCGACTTCTTAGCCTCTTCTAGTGTACATTGCTGCTGATATGTAGTTATTGTATTCGTTGATATAGGTACGTGTTGGGATGGCGGAACCTCCGGTTGAATTTAAACCAAACATTGATGACCCCGAAATTGCTCAACCTCATATTGTTGAACCCCCTGAAGCAGTGAAGGTTAACACCACCAATTATTTTTTTACATCCGAAAAGTATAAGGTTCGAGATGACTTGATCGAATGGTGTAAACGTGAGGCTGAAAAAGTTGGATTTACTATTGTGATTGAGAAATCAGATAACGGTTCTAACCGAAGGAAAAAGTTTTTCATATTAATTAAGGTTACTAAAAAATATGTTTAACTCAGTTGGCAAGAGACATTGCATTTTATAGGTTGAATGTTTAGCCACTAGGCGACTTGACCAAAATAAAAGAATATGTTGTGTGAAATAAAGATGAGACCCTATTGATATACTATTAAACTTTTTGAAAGACGTGAATTGTTTTGCTAACATAGGTATCACATATAGAATTCTATTGACTAATTCGTCACAGTTATCTCAGTAAAATGACTCGTTGTGTGTAAGTCAGAAGGTATTATATTGTTATTGATTAGAATATAGATTTTTATATTAGTTACAAAAGTTATTTTTTTTATGTTATTTGTAATTTAATTTACAAATTGGTTCTTTTTAAATTTTTTACATTTTTCTAAGGGCCTATTTTCAATTTTTGAACAAAGCCTCTAAAAACTCTGGGCCGGCTCTGCCGACAAGCAAAATACAAATCACACCATTTCATCTTTTACAAAGAAAGATGCTAAACTTTTCACTAATTAGACTACAGACATGCATGTCTCCTCTCCTCTTAAAGTAGATGCATCAGTAGCTAACAGGCAAAATAACCCGAACTGAAGCATAGGCACATAGCGTAAAAATTAGGATTCAGTACGACTTCACAAATGAAATTAATTGAATGAAGCCCATTTTCATACACAAACAGAACAAAAACTCACATTTCACTACAACATTTTTGGCTTTCAGCAACAGCAGAAAACCGTGGCCAAAGGTGCAAACACCATTGCCCAAGCCTTTAAGCGACGGTTTTCTAGGCGTGGGATATACGGCCGTTGCCTTTTCAAATAGGCAACGGTTTTTTGCTTTTTAGCAACACATTCTTGAAATCGTTGCTTTACATATGAAAAGGCGACGGTTTATGCACTTGTTTTAGGCAACGGTTTCCAACATGCAACAGGATATAGCCGTTGCTAAAACAAGAAGAGGCAACGGTTTTGGTGTAGCAACAGGAACGTAACCGTTGCCTGAAACCTTTGTAAAGACAACGGTTTACAATAAGCAACAGTCTAAATTCGTTGCCTATAAAGTCAAATGCACTAAATAAAATGATTTTATCGATTAATTCCCTGTTATATATGTATGTTAATTTTCATACAATTTTGCCTTTATTTGTTTATATGTTGATACAATTGTAGTTGTCATGATGATCTATGCAACATTCACAATAAAATTATAGTAAACACAATAATTTCATAATAAATTGTTCAATAGGTATTTTCAAAGTTCTAACAAGTATTTTTCAAAATACATCCAAACGATATAAACTACAAGTTAACTTTTCAAAATAGATCCAAGTGATATAAACTACAAGTTAACTTTTCAAATAAGATCCAAGCAATATAAACTAGAGGTTAACTATATGTAATTACAAAAAGCAAAACATGATTCTAATCTTGAATCAATGTTGGTCATCATAATATTCATCATGTTCAGGATCATGATCATGAAAATCATCTTCTTGAAGATCATCGACATCTTGAACATCTTCTTGGTCATCATCATCTTGATCATCTTGAAGATCATCATCTTGATCACCGTAAAGATCATCATCTTGATTATGATCATTTTCATTTTTAACCTAAAAATATGAAGAAAAAAAATACAAAGACGATCACAAAACTAAAGTTCACAAACAATGTCATATGATTCTTGTAAACTGTTTGCACTTATATAGCGACTATAGCAGTAGGTAAATAGATTGGTATAGAATTAGGATATTACCGGATTCATCTCCCTAGTATCCAAATAGATTGGTATCACAGTAAAATAAACAATTCACAAATAACAATAGCCCACAAAAACTAATATTCAAGTTGGTAAAACAAAAATTGTTTCACTACATTCAGGCAATAAGCTCAATATGAGCCTAAGAGAATGAAACCAGCTAAGAGGCAGAAACTTTGTTTCACAAAAAAAACCAGCTATAAGAACAATGTTGACTAGTGCAATAAAGTTATACCTTTAGATGAGCAGGAGCATAGGTCGATGTCGATGAACGTGGTGTTGGACTATTATCATCACCAAGTAAAGCATTACTAATCATATTATTTACATCTTCTTCACTTAAATGTGGATTTTGTTGAATGTGCATGCTTTTTAAAAGTACTTCCATTGCTCCCATCTTCTGCGACATGTCAGCAATTTTACCATCATATTGCTTTTTCACTAAAGCAATTTCTTCTTTTTTCCTTAATGATGATGGTGTAGCAGTTCTTCCATGACAACGAATTCTACCGGACCTTTCTTTCCCAAACAGTGAGTGAAATGTTTCTTTTGCAGCTTCATCTGA
Source organism: Trifolium repens (assembly GCA_030408175.1). Taxonomy (NCBI): domain Eukaryota; kingdom Viridiplantae; phylum Streptophyta; class Magnoliopsida; order Fabales; family Fabaceae; genus Trifolium; species Trifolium repens. Next base: position 42,604,670 of record CP125839.1, read on the forward strand.
TTTTTCAATTGACTCTTGAAGTGTATCCTAATTATAAAAAACTCAGTATAAAAATACAATAAACAGCTATGTATGTAATCCAAATGAGCATTAGAATTTTGTAACTTACTATAGCAACTTGTGTTTCTCCATCGACCTCTTTTCCTTTGCAACTTTTTTTGCGAGTTTCAGCAAACACCTCAGCTTGGGAGACTTCTCCACCCTTCTTTTCCCACTACATTAGTAATCATAGATTGAGAAAACAAATACTAGTCAAACCAAACTGTTTCTACTTTTCGTATGATATGAATAAAAGGAAGCTGCACATGATATAATCAATTAAACCAAACAGTTTCTACTTTTCGAAACAATGATATAATCTAAACCAAACAGAAAATTAAACCAATCAGTTTCTAAACCAAACTAGTTAAACCAAACTGTTTCCACTTTTCGTATGATATGAATAAAAGGAAGCTGCACATGATATAAACAATTAATCCAAACAGTTCCTCTAAAAGAAAAACAGAAAATTATCATACCATTTTCGCACGAATGCTAGCAAAATTTGTTAGTCCCACACGAAGCCTAAACTTTTGCATTCTTTAGTTGAAGGTTGGCCATTCCTTCCTTACGCTTGATTTGGTAACGCTTGGCCAATTCAGCGCTTGACCTGACCTGTGGAAGATCAAAACTGGAAGCACCCCTTTGACTCTTGACATGACATTTCATATTTTCCTTGTTGTTTGCTTCCTTTTTCATTTGTTCTGAAATTATTTAAACACCAAAAGAAAATTAGAGAAACAGATTAGGAAATCATATGGCTACAACCAAACACAAAATGCACTAACCAAACACATAATGCACTACTAACAATCAAAAGGAAGTGCAAACACATAATAAAAATCATAGACATACACCAGCACTCCCACAATTAATCCATAAAAATCTCCTACAATCTAATAAAATAAATTAGAGTCACAAAACTGAAGGATGTGCAGATGCATCACCAAATTAAGTTTCCATATGTATTCTATGAATATGGTATCAAAAAGGTTCGGCAAAAATCATGTGCTCGAAAGATGGATAGAAAATACACCAAGTTCAAAATAAAATAACTCCAAAAGCCAAGAGACCACTAGAAATATACACCTTAGCAACACCAGACAAACACTAGAAAATAAAAACACCATTAGGGAGGCACTAACTAATGCACAACAACACACAAACACACTATTGTCTTTAAGATTGAGATCCAGTTATTGCATGAACAACACTACTCTTATTTCATAAATAACACTCTAATAATCTATCAGTAAATGTGACTTGTTGCTTCTATTTTGAGGCTATTCTTTAGTATCAATTTGCAATAATTTATAGGCATGTGGTGTGGTCGTTTTTAACATCCAGACCATGTGGCAAGGAATATTAAGTAAATATAGCATAACCGGGACAATTTAAGCCACTTGTATTTTAGCCCATTGTAAATATACCATAATCTATTCTTTGAAGCGAAGCTAAAGGAGCAATATCTTACTCATATCAGTCAACTTACACATTGAACAATATACCTCACAATTAGTACTAGAATATCTCATATCATTATTTGCAATTATTATTTTCTATTTCCTGTATGTATATTGAACTGTATATTTACATGTATTGTATATCAGTGAATATTATCACAATCTATTTCTCTATAAAAACAAAAACAAAAAACGCATAAACTTGTTGAAGACTTGAAGGCATATGTGTGAAATATTTAAGAGCCACAACAATGAGAATGAAAATGCTTTAGAAAACCCCAGATACAGAGAATAACAATAATGAAGTTTTTCATGTTTTCCTCTACCAAGAGAACCCTAACAAAGAAAACGATTGTACTATTCACTTGACAGAAACAAAATATTACAAACCTGAGCTTCAATCACAACCAGCGGAGAGCTTCTATCACAACCAACTGAGAGTTTCAATCTTCATTTTGATTACAAACCCGAGTAAATCGATGAAAGGGGTTAGGGTTAGTTCACACGATGGAGAAAGAAGGTGAAGGAATCGATGAAAGGGGTTAAGATTAGGGGTTGTGGTTTCGATCGGTTGAAGGAATCGATGGAAGAAGACAAAGAAATTGATATGGAAGAAGCTTAGTTCACACGAAGGAGAAAGAAGCTTAGTTGAGATTTTGTCTCCATTGCTACTGAAGAAGTGGATTTTGTCTGCGTTTGTGTGTGAGAGAGAAGTGTGCGTGTTTTTGTTTGAGTTTTGTCTGAAAGAAAAACAAAGTGTGGTTTTTATTTTTTAATTTTTTTGTCCAATGAAAAAAGACTGAATCTCTAGACAAATAAAAAAGAGGGAATTTGAGAAAAAAAGAGAGGGAGATTGAATTGAGTTTAGCGCCCAATTGAATTTGGGGGAATTGAAATATGCGACTTTAGTCAACGGTTTTGTAAGTTAAGGAGCAACGGTTTTACAAGTGTGGCCTAAAATAGTAAAAAACTGTCGCCAAAGTGGGTTTAGTCTACTGTTCATACGTGTTCCCTATGGAATATGTAAAGGCAACGGTTTACTTTCTTCCAACATGTACAAAACCGTGGACTAAAATAAATAGGCAACGGTTTACTTTCTTCAACACGTATAAAACCGTGGACTAAAATAAATAGGCAACGGTTTTTACCATACCAGGGAATAAAGTATAGAAACTTGGCAACATGTATAAAAGCGTTGTCTTTGACCCCTTATAGCAACTGTTTTCCAGCAGTTGCCTATAAGTTCGTTGCCTAAAGTCAAAAATGTTGTAGTGTTTGCAATATTCGTCCAGGCTTCTGTGGCTAGACTCTATGATTAGAGCTGCTACTAAACAAGCTTTGCAGTTGCTTCAGGATAATTATCATGAGTTTGTTGCTAAACAAGTTTGTTCGTTGGTGTGAAACACCATTTTAGTTGCGGAAATTGTGGGGATCGGACAGTTATTGGGTGTGTTTGTTTGAGATTAAAATAAAATAGATTTTTTTTAAAAAAAATCTATTTTTAAAAATTAGATTTTTTTTGTAGAGATTTTGAAAAAAAATTAAAGTTGTTTTGTGTTTGTTTACAATTATAAAAATCATTTTTGAGAACAAACACATGGTCCATGTTTTTAAAAAAAATGGATTTTGAGAGAATCAATTGAAAATAGCTTTTCATTTCGGACTCAAAAATGATTTTTTTAGCAAAATGATTTTTATGAAAATCTGAAACAAACATATCAAAAATAATAAAAAATTGATTTTTTTTTTAAAAAAAAAAGCTCAAACAAACGGACCCATTATCCGAAGTTATGAAATGGTATTACTAGTAATAGAAATTGAAGGTTTTTAGTTTTTTTTTACAATAGAAAACTTAGTTCATTTCATTAATCAAGAAGTTATGAATACAATAAGGTACCAACTCAAAAATACGGCGACGAGACATAGAATATGCCGCTCTTGCTAATGAGTGAGCAGCCATATTCGTTTGCCGCCTTACAAACTTGACCTCAAAGTTTGGATGTAAGACTAATAAAGCTTTAATGTTAGAAATCAACATGCTAAAATCTGAAATGCCTAAATGACTAGAACATATAGCATCGACAACAGTTTTTGAGTCACTCTCAATGATGGCATGGGAGAAGCCTTTTTGAACCATTTCCTCAATTGCCTCTTTTATAGCCATTGCCTCTCCCTCCAGAGTACTGAGTCGTGCTTGCATCATGTTGGTTCCTGCTATAACAAATTGTCCCCTATGATCTCGGACACACCATCCCTAGCCTGTTCCTTCCACTGTGTTCGAAAAACTGGCATCAACATTGCACTTGACATAGCCAGCTGGTGGTTGCTGCAACTGGTGCTGTGTTCGGCCCACCTCATGCTGCTGAACCGGGTCTGTTTGGGCGTCTAAGCGGCTTTGAACCATCACTCATTCATGCCACATGTGTGCTGCTTGCATACCAATTTGTTGTGCAGTAATGGTATTGTTATTCCACACTTTGTTGTTTCGATTGTGCCAAATACACCATAGCAAAACCGCTACTTTGCCCACCACCTGCTTATTCTCGTTCCTGCAAATATCAAACAACAAGGCATTTATATCATAGAGATTGTTCCTGCGTTGTTGTATTAATTGGTGTAGTCCCAAAGTAGTCCAAGCTTCTTTGATGTTGTCGTAATCAAAAAATATATGCCATTCGTCTTCCGGTTCTGATAAACAATGAGGACATTGGACATATCTAGTTCTCAACCGTGATCTTATCAGAAGACACTCCTTACAAATCCGCCACAACAAGTGTTATACTTTTGGTGGAGCTTGTATTTTCCATAGAGAACCCCACTCTTCACCCTCTCTAAGTATAGTTGTTCTGCCCTTCTCTTTCATAAGCGTCCTATATCCCGATCTAACCGAATAACTTCCATCCCTTTCCTCACTCCAAATTAATTTATCCTCTTCAACCATATGCAATAATGGCACAGCTAGAATCTTTTTAACCCCCTCCTTTAAAAATAAAGAATTAAGCTTCTCAACATTCCATTGCTTTGAGTTAGGAATCATAAGTTGTTGAATAGTTAAATTATACACACCTTGAGTTTGAGGAGAGGTTATCCATCGGCCGTCTTTAGCTCTTAACCAAGGCTCACCCATAACTTTGATATGTTGGCCATTCCCTATACTCCACCTACATCCATATAACAACACTTGTCTAAATTTCCATATGCTACGCCAAGTAAAACTCGGATTATTACCAAGTGTAGAATCAATAAAAGATGTCCTAGGAAAGTACCTAGCTTTGAAGATTCTAGATACCAAAGAGTTAGGATTGTTGATAAAATTCCACCCTTGTTTCGCAACCATGGCCATGTTGAACATTTGAAAATCACGGAATCCTAACCCTCCCTCTTCTTTAGAGCACGTCATCTTGTCCCATGCAAGCTATCAGATGCCTTTGTTATTGGCTCCACCACCCCACCAAAAGGCATTGATCATTTTTTCTATCTCATCTATCAAAGAGTCCGGTAAAAGATAAATGCTCATAACATATGCCGGAATAGCTTGCAAAACAGATTTAATCATAATTTCCTTACCAGCTCTAGAAAGCGGGCGACTTCTCCACGAGTTGATTCTTTTTCATATTCGGTCTTTGATATATGCAAAAGTCGCCTTTTTACTCCTACCCACCATCGATGGCAATCCTAGGTAGGTACCGGTACCTAACACTTGTTTCACCCCCATCAAATTAGATAAATCTTCCTGAGCTGCTCTACTGACATTGCGGCTAAAAAACAGTTCTGAAATTGAAGGTTTTTAGTTATTTTGTTTGTAGTACACACTTCTGATAGATGGTGTGTTTGATAAATGTGATTGCATTCAATTAATTAATTTTCTTAGACCAACTTTAGCGCATGTACTCTAATACCTTGATTCCTTATAAATGACGTTGACGAAACATTATTACTATTGGAGGAGTTACACTTGGCATAGGTGGGTGCACTAATAATAGTTAATGTTCACTATATAGCACACGTACACTAACTCTTTTTCACCAATAAAAAACAATTTTTTATTCACTCACTACAATGTAATAACCATTTTCATATATTTATTAAAAACAACCCCCATTAAAAACAATTATAAATATGTGGGGTCAAGTTTGGGTTCTTTATAAACAACCCCCATTAAAATAAAAACTACTCAAATCAACAATAAATTTCTTAAATCCTACACATCACTTTAGACCCACAAAAAATAACTTAGTTTAAAGATGCTCTTAAGGCTTATTAGTGTCGTGTCTGCTTTAAGATTATATTCGTCCGTCATTTGACAAATTTTCAAAAATATTGAGATGACAAGTTGTGTTCTGGACTGGGCCTAGAGCTGGCCCAATCCCCTGTGCACGACATAACAAGGTTCACGGCTCTCTTCGAAAGGAGCTCACAGCTGTGTTCGACTTGAGGAGCTCACAACTCTCCTCGTAATACTAAGCCCTCAGCTCTCCTCGACATAAGGAGTTTGTAGCTCCTCCTCAGCAAATAGCGAGCTCTCTGCTCGTTATTAACGCATTACCACAATGTGCGCGTGCTCCTATTTATTAGGACACGATATGATCAAGGGAACAAACTTCCCGCACGATGGGGACACCTCATCACCAGGATAAGGGCTAAAGGCCGGTTCCTTGATCCAACAACGGATAAATCCTGGCAGTCTCCCCTATTGGGCCGGGATGCACAACCCATTAGGGGGACCTTGGCCCAGCGCTGGGGGTTCTATAAATACCCTCCTTCACTGGAGGGTCAGGTATTCAATTCTCATTCTATACTCTCACTCTTTTGTACTTGTGCCCTTTCTGACTTAAGCATCGGAGCGCCTGCAGGTACAACCCCCCCTCCGTTGGTGATTGCTGCTTTCTACTCTCCTCAACCGTTCAACTCAACCAAGGATTCATCAAGTGAAGGATTTGCTGGCCCTCAACCTTTTCTGATCAACAGGTTAGATCAGTGGCGCCGTCTGTGGGAATCTGGTTTCCCCTTCTTTCAAACTAAAGTTCAAAACCGATTTCTCTTCAACAAACCTTCATCACAATGGCCAGTGCATCCAACACTCACAACAACAACGATGATCAAATCAATGATCATGTTGATTTCGTTCCAACCAGAACCTCCCCTGAGAGGTACAACGCTGCCCTCGACCAAAGCCCTTGACCAATGGCATTAATCAAACGAAGGACAGTACGAGAAGAGCTCTTTCCGTAACTGTGCTTATTAAAGCCTAAGTTTTAAACGGGGAGAAGGTCCCCAACAATTGGGCAGAACTTAAAATCTACGAGGAAACTACCCTAGGATTTTCATACATTTCTCAGATCTAGAAACGGGGAGAGGGTCCCCGACAAATACATAACTAAAATCTAAGCATGCAAGTTTATACGAGGACAGTTGTCCCCGACACGTGGTTCGTCATCTTCTTGATATTCTTGGAATTTTCCAGAAACTCATGAATGTTCATAAATTTTTATGAACAGCCACCGGCGCACAACCAATCGACGGCGTCGCCGGAGCGTCTTAAACGCACAAAAACATACACACAAAACCGGAAAAATGCGAGAAACAACAATATCACATTAAAGCAACCTAAAGCCGCCGTCAACGGCGGGAAACGTGGGCAAATAGCTTGCTCCGGCGATAGACAATCCACCGTCAACCACCAACACTATTCCGGTGGAAAATTCACAAATCAAAACAAAAAATCTAAACAAAGATCCAAGCACAGAAACGTACCAGGAAATGTGAGGAAATGATGATCTGAATCTCTAAACTTCACAGCGAAACTTCGAAACTCCTTGTTCTTGGTGGCAGAGAAAACTTGGAGTTTTGTGGGAAAGATGAAACGAAAGTTCCAAACTTTCTTCCTCTTCTCATATATATAAGCAACAATGCCAACAGTTAGGTTCACGCACCGTTTCGATCTGGGGCGTCGAATCAATCCAACGCTCGAGCTCGAAAGCATCTAACGGTTCAGATCTCATCTCACAGAAAGCGAAACGTTGCTTTGATCTAACGGTCATAAAACCTCCTCGTGAAACGAGGTCATAATACCCCTATTGGTAGCCATCATTACGCCTCCTTATAGACCTGACACGTGGCAGCACAGAACGAAACGTCTGTCACTTCAAAGGTCACGTCCCTCTGCTCGCAAAACACGCTTCCCAAAGAGAACAAAGTACGAGGAGACACGCGGGCAAGAGAAGCATCTCTGTTCCTACGAGCACAAACCTCTTGAGTAAAGGGCTTTTCCTCGAGCACAGATCAACGAGCAAAGAAAATTTCCCTTTATTAAGCGAGCACGTTCTGAGGAGCACGAAGTTCTTCGTCGAAAGCAAAAAAGTTTCATGGATTTCGCGAGCACAAGACTCTTAAGTCATTACTCCTATAACTAGGAGCAAAAACTTGGGGGGCTCCTGTTCTGGACTGGGCCTAGAGCTGGCCCAATCCCCTGTGCACGACATAACAAGGTTCACGGCTCTCTTCGAAAGGAGCTCACAGCTGTGTTCGACTTGAGGAGCTCACAACTCTCCTCGTAATACTAAGCCCTCAGCTCTCCTCGACATAAGGAGTTTGTAGCTCCTCCTCAGCAAATAGCGAGCTCTCTGCTCGTTATTAACGCATTACCACAATGTGCGCGTGCTCCTATTTATTAGGACACGATATGATCAAGGGAACAAACTTCCCGCACGATGGGGACACCTCATCACCAGGATAAGGGCTAAAGGCCGGTTCCTTGATCCAACAACGGATAAATCCTGGCAGTCTCCCCTATTGGGCCGGGATGCACAACCCATTAGGGGGACCTTGGCCCAGCGCTGGGGGTTCTATAAATACCCTCCTTCACTGGAGGGTCAGGTATTCAATTCTCATTCTATACTCTCACTCTTTTGTACTTGTGCCCTTTCTGACTTAAGCATCGGAGCGCCTGCAGGTACAACCCCCCCTCCGTTGGTGATTGCTGCTTTCTACTCTCCTCAACCGTTCAACTCAACCAAGGATTCATCAAGTGAAGGATTTGCTGGCCCTCAACCTTTTCTGATCAACAGGTTAGATCAGTGGCGCCGTCTGTGGGAATCTGGTTTCCCCTTCTTTCAAACTAAAGTTCAAAACCGATTTCTCTTCAACAAACCTTCATCACAATGGCCAGTGCATCCAACACTCACAACAACAACGATGATCAAATCAATGATCATGTTGATTTCGTTCCAACCAGAACCTCCCCTGAGAGGTACAACGCTGCCCTCGACCAAAGCCCTTGACCAATGGCATTAATCAAACGAAGGACAGTACGAGAAGAGCTCTTTCCGTAACTGTGCTTATTAAAGCCTAAGTTTTAAACGGGGAGAAGGTCCCCAACAATTGGGCAGAACTTAAAATCTACGAGGAAACTACCCTAGGATTTTCATACATTTCTCAGATCTAGAAACGGGGAGAGGGTCCCCGACAAATACATAACTAAAATCTAAGCATGCAAGTTTATACGAGGACAGTTGTCCCCGACACGTGGTTCGTCATCTTCTTGATATTCTTGGAATTTTCCAGAAACTCATGAATGTTCATAAATTTTTATGAACAGCCACCGGCGCACAACCAATCGACGGCGTCGCCGGAGCGTCTTAAACGCACAAAAACATACACACAAAACCGGAAAAATGCGAGAAACAACAATATCACATTAAAGCAACCTAAAGCCGCCGTCAACGGCGGGAAACGTGGGCAAATAGCTTGCTCCGGCGATAGACAATCCACCGTCAACCACCAACACTATTCCGGTGGAAAATTCACAAATCAAAACAAAAAATCTAAACAAAGATCCAAGCACAGAAACGTACCAGGAAATGTGAGGAAATGATGATCTGAATCTCTAAACTTCACAGCGAAACTTCGAAACTCCTTGTTCTTGGTGGCAGAGAAAACTTGGAGTTTTGTGGGAAAGATGAAACGAAAGTTCCAAACTTTCTTCCTCTTCTCATATATATAAGCAACAATGCCAACAGTTAGGTTCACGCACCGTTTCGATCTGGGGCGTCGAATCAATCCAACGCTCGAGCTCGAAAGCATCTAACGGTTCAGATCTCATCTCACAGAAAGCGAAACGTTGCTTTGATCTAACGGTCATAAAACCTCCTCGTGAAACGAGGTCATAATACCCCTATTGGTAGCCATCATTACGCCTCCTTATAGACCTGACACGTGGCAGCACAGAACGAAACGTCTGTCACTTCAAAGGTCACGTCCCTCTGCTCGCAAAACACGCTTCCCAAAGAGAACAAAGTACGAGGAGACACGCGGGCAAGAGAAGCATCTCTGTTCCTACGAGCACAAACCTCTTGAGTAAAGGGCTTTTCCTCGAGCACAGATCAACGAGCAAAGAAAATTTCCCTTTATTAAGCGAGCACGTTCTGAGGAGCACGAAGTTCTTCGTCGAAAGCAAAAAAGTTTCATGGATTTCGCGAGCACAAGACTCTTAAGTCATTACTCCTATAACTAGGAGCAAAAACTTGGGGGGGCTCCTGTTCTGGACTGGGCCTAGAGCTGGCCCAATCCCCTGTGCACGACATAACAAGGTTCACGGCTCTCTTCGAAAGGAGCTCACAGCTGTGTTCGACTTGAGGAGCTCACAACTCTCCTCGTAATACTAAGCCCTCAGCTCTCCTCGACATAAGGAGTTTGTAGCTCCTCCTCAGCAAATAGCGAGCTCTCTGCTCGTTATTAACGCATTACCACAATGTGCGCGTGCTCCTATTTATTAGGACACGATATGATCAAGGGAACAAACTTCCCGCACGATGGGGACACCTCATCACCAGGATAAGGGCTAAAGGCCGGTTCCTTGATCCAACAACGGATAAATCCTGGCAGTCTCCCCTATTGGGCCGGGATGCACAACCCATTAGGGGGACCTTGGCCCAGCGCTGGGGGTTCTATAAATACCCTCCTTCACTGGAGGGTCAGGTATTCAATTCTCATTCTATACTCTCACTCTTTTGTACTTGTGCCCTTTCTGACTTAAGCATCGGAGCGCCTGCAGGTACAACCCCCCCTCCGTTGGTGATTGCTGCTTTCTACTCTCCTCAACCGTTCAACTCAACCAAGGATTCATCAAGTGAAGGATTTGCTGGCCCTCAACCTTTTCTGATCAACAGGTTAGATCAAGTTGTTTTGGGTGTGTTGAGTAGTACTATCATGTTTGTTTCCATAAATTTGTTTAGGGTTTTCGTTGATATCTATTTTGAGATTTAGATTTATCAGACTTGATTGGCAGAGGAACTAAATTGGTTGTCGTTATTGAGATTTTGGGGCTAATTTGTTATTTTGTAAATTTGGAGGGGTAGATTACTTTATCCATTTTGAGGATTAAAATGGTGGTTCACTCATTTTATATATATGTCAATTTTAGAAAGGGGAAATTAATAGTAAGTGATGATGAAATGATGACTGATATGGTGGGTTTTGTTTGTTATTTGATTTCAATTCTCTAGGTTTTTATCAATGTGCCATGGTGGTAACTTGCATTCTATACTATGATCAACCCATTCCTGACTCAGAGGACAAAGAAACACAGTTTATCTCTGAAATTCATGATAATAGACCCTATATATATTGTTTATGCCAAAGTCTTAATATTTGAATTTCAAGGTAGTATTGCAATCATACAACATTCTCAACCAAACAACACCTCAATTCTATCCTACTTAGATTCATCACTTGAAAAACATATAATATAACACACTAGATCTATCGTAAGTACCCCCAACAAGTGGAGTTTGACAAGAACCCAGCGAAAGAAACATTCTTTGGCTTTTTGAACTTCTATTATTTGGCATAAGTAAGGAGACTATTTGGGACAGCTTTATAAAAAAATTGTGTTTTCAACTTATTTTCATAAGTTCTCCGGAATAAGTTATGGAAACAATTTGACTTTACTTAATCTTTTGTTAGAGAAATAACTTATACAGTTAACATAAGCACTTATATGATAAGTTGTTATCCTATAATCGCTTAACTAGTCTGATTATTACAGAATCAATCAATGAATACCAAAACACGATTAACACTCTTATTCATGGTCAATTCACAATTACTAAGGTCTAAGGGATCAATTCCTGGTTAACAGGAATAGAAAATACACATAGACTATTTTTTGGAGAGAACAATTTATACCAAAAAAAGAGAGTTGATTTTTCAATATATCCAAATTATCCTTCCAGCAACAGCAACAGAGTTTAAGCACCATAGAAATATAATCAGAGAATCCGTGGCCAAATAGTCATCACTCCCAGCCAATCATTGTCATCCCAATTGAAATTCTATTCTCTGGCAGGACAGATGTCGTACACAATGTCTAGGACAATGTGTCTATAGTCCAGATGTCTTAAACAACTGGTTCGACAACTGGTTATGAGGATCACGATTTATTGCAGTACTGAAGTAAAAAAAAGCAATAAAGAACACCAGTTATTTGTTAACCCAGTTCGGCGCTAAACAGCCCTAATCTGGGGGATACCAATTGTCATACCCCAATTTTTGACCTAAGATCCCATATCATATCCTCATTATTTATTTTATGCATCACTAACAAAAATAAAAAAATATGTTTATTTATTTAAATTTGTTATTATTAGTAACTTTATTGAAAATCCAAAAATATGTCAAATTAGATAAGTTTTTATTTTTATTGAAAACAATTCCAAAAAATGTGTTAAATATTTAATTTTCCCTTCTGTCATTATTACTATTTTTATCATATTATTTCTTTCCTTTATTATTTCCTCATTTTATCATTATTGTCATTTATCATCATTAATTAGTATTTTATTTATTCTTATTATTATTATTATTATTATCTAAACAAAAAAAAAAATGTATAGAGGCTCACGCCTCTTTTCACTCCACCATTTTCTCTTTTTTTGTTTTTTATATTGTTGTTATTATTATTATTATTATTATTATTTTTTATTAAAAAAAAAAATCAAAAAGTCAAGGGTGAATCAGAAACCCAGTGCATGCCTTCTCTTCTTTTCTGATACACTCCTCTTTCCCTATGAATTTTTGTCTTCCTTTTTCTCTCCCTCTTTACTTTGTCTGCAAAGGATTTAATGGGTAACCACCCAGCAACAAAAAGCAACAACACTCATTTAATTTTGTTCACCTGCCCACAACCATATTTTTTTCTTCAAAGCTCTACAAATTGAATCAAATCAGAAGGAATAGGGGGATCACTAACACTATTCTGAAACATCACAGAAAATTTACAACAAAAAAAAAACTTCTCAAACTCTTAATTGTTTTTTTTTCTCAAATCACAGAAGCACAAATCACCAACAACCCCAAACTCTAAATCAAAAACATCAAAAGCCATCAACAGAACCCAAAAAAAAATTGGAACAAAAAATTGAGAGAATCGATACAGGGAGGGAGAGAGAGAGAGAGACACGAAACCGAGAAAAAAAAAAACGTTCACTGTATTGTTTTTTCCGATCTAAGCCGATTGGTAAGAGTTTTTGATTTGGATTTAAAAAAGAAAAAAGAATTTCTTTTAGTGTAAAAAGTTTTAATTTTTGGATGTTTTGGTTTACCGGTGCGGTGGCGCCGCCGCCGAAGGCGGGCCACCGCCGGAATCTGGGTTTTTGTTTGATGTTCATGAAGAACAAGAACAAGTGAGAGAGATGAGAGAGCCTTGTGAGAGAGAGAAAAAAAGAAGAGAAAATGAAAGGAAAACTGATGGAGTGGGTTTTGTACCCCTCTTTCCTCAGCTGCGTTTTACACCCCCCAATTACTCCATGCACCCCCAGCTGCGAATTGCTTTCTGCACTCCTTTGAGTTGCTTGACGCACCCCCTCTGATTTCTATTTCTTTTTATTTTAATTTCTATTTATTTATTTCCTTTTTGTTATTTGTGTGAGGACTAACTTTTTTCTTGCAGATTGGGTTTGGGCTTAGCCCTGTATTTTTGCTATTGCACCCCATATCTTTTCTATTGTCTACTAGGGCTTAGTTATTTTATCGCATTTCTTTTTATTTCTTCACCATTATTTATTTCATTGAGAATTAGAATGTATTTAGGATTAATGTAAATATAAATGAGAAACCTGCATTGCATGCATATTTATTTATTCCGCTTTATGTCAAAAAATCGAAAACACCAAAAATATAGCGTAGCAACTCCAAGGGAAAGGGGTCTTTCATCTTGGTCTAATATCATTATGAAATCCCTCGCGTTTAGTTTATCTTATCACGCTTAGTTTTTTTTTAGCATAACAAAAATTACAAAAACATTCAAATATTCAAAAAATCTCATCAAAAATACTTTTTATTAATGAACCTTGGATTTCAAACCAAGTGATTCCGTCCTTTTTTCCAAATCAAACATCAATCAATTTAAATCACATTTAGACTTTTTTCCACAATTTAAAATCAATCAACATCACACTTCATTTTTCTATGCCATTTCGGCCTCTTACATTTTCTAAGAACTTTTTTAAAACTTTAAAATCAATCAAACAAATCACTTGGCTTTTTACCCCGAACTACGAGGTTTTGATCCCTCACGGGTACGTAGTGCAAAAGACTTCGCGTCTTCCCAAATCATAAAAATAACAAAAACATTTTTCCTTTTCTTTTTTTAATCATAACTTTAACTTTTACATTTTTTAGACTTTAATTTACAAGCAAACAAGTAATTTTATCACAAAGATAAATAAAAACAAGAGGTTCCTATAGAGTACTATAGACGTTTAGGGTGCTAATACCTTCCCTTAACGTAACCAACCCCCGAACCTTTAATCTCATAAAAATAGGGTTTATTCGAACTTTTCCCCTTTTCCTTGGAAAAATAAAAGCTCGGTGGTGAATCATAAATTTGTGAGTCAAACTAATCAATAGTTTTGATATCCGAAAATCACCGCGACAGAAATGGCGACTTCACTGGGGACTCCCCTAAGAGGGTTGAGCCTATCTTGTTATTCTTTATCTTTGTGTTTTATTTTTTGTTTGTAAATATGTGCTTGTATGTTTATTTTCTAAACGTGAGTGGTGAGATAAGTCCCCCACCCGGACTTGAGAAAATCATAAGATAGGATCGTGGTAATATTCATAATGCCTACCCGAGAGTAGTTTCGGTGACGGTATATGTGATAACCACACTCAATTGAGGAACCTTGGAGGTAATAATGTCGACGTGAGTAGTTACGTTTGACATGTTATTTTCAAGGGACCGATGACGTTGTGGACCTTTAGAGTTACATTTAACCCATCTTGACTTTTAGGATGTAGTGTGGTGGCTAATCGAGAGTAAGTCTCGAGTTGGTTGATACGCGATACTACACTCAAACGAGACTTTCCTACGGGCATTGTTGGAATCGGAAGTAGTTCCGTGCCCAATGATTTTCGAAAGAGGTTGCCGACTTTGGGAACTTTGTAGAACCCGAAATTCAGGTACATGTGAAACTATAGTCCCTACCAAATGGCGTGTTTACCCCTAACTCCAACATTATGGACTTAACCTCACCATGTTTGTTAGCATAATCATTGCATACATGCACTCATTCATAAAAGTTTTTCCATCTAAATATCGAAGGACTTAAACAAATTTGTTATAAACATTGTAGACATGGATCTTATAAGAGGAAACACAAAAACAAAATAAAAGAAAAAAGAAAAAAAAGAGAATTACTTTATAATGTTTTAGTTATCAAGTGTAAATATGTTTTCTACAATGGTTACAATTAATTTATAAGTCCTTCGATAAAATAAAACTTTGCATATTTTAGCATAAACATATCATGCATCAAACTGCATTCATAAGTTTCAAAACCGTGTCTCATATCCTCTTCTCTCTCTGCCTCAGTCAAGGGAAAAGTGGCCCGACGTATTCCTTTCAAGTCTACCCGTATCAACAACACTCGAGCCAACTTAAGAAAAAAAATGGATCATCTTGAGCGAGAGAATCAGGCACTCCGTGAAGAAGTAACGTCTATGCAAGCTGAGATAGAGAAGCTAACTGCTATGATGACTACTGTGTTGGCTGCTCAGGCTCAAGCTCAGGCATCAGTTCCTCAGCTCACCAACACTTCTTTGGTTCAGCCGACTTCAACTGTGCTAACTATCACTCCTCAGTTTACTATGCCTGAAGGTTACGCATGGGGCATGCCGCTACATGTGTTCAGTGAAGAATTTCGTCCTGTGGTTTCCGAAATTCAAGCCTCTATTGCACAACAAGCAGCGTCGGTTCCTCCGTCTGTCCTATCATTTCCTCAAGCTACAATGACTTATTCAGCACCCCTTGTTCACATCATTCAGCAAGATCATGGACATATCTTTCGTACTGAAAGTGTAGAACCATTTGATAGGGTGGATGATCTACAAGATAAGTACAATGAGATGCAACGAGAGATGAGGGCTCTCTGTGGAAAAGAATTGTTTGGTCAAAATGCGCATGAACTCTGTTTGGTTCCCAATGTTGTAATTCCACACAAATTCAAAGTCCCTGACTTCGAGAAGTATAAGGGGAACACTTGCCCTAGAGCTCATCTGGTGATGTATGCAAGAAAAATGTCAACTCAGACCGACAATGATAAGCTACTCATCCACTATTTTCAGGACAGTTTGACTGGTGCCGCACTAAGGTGGTACATGGACCTTGATAGTACTGATGTCCGTAATTTCAATGATCTGGCCAGTGCTTTTATTCGACAATACAACTACAATTCTTACTTGGCCCCAGATAGGGATGAACTTAGGGCTTTGACTCAAAGAGAAAAAGAGACTTTCAAAGAGTATGCACAGCGGTGGAGAGAACTTGCTGCACAAATCCGTCCACCTTTGGAGGAAAAAGAGTTGATCAAGTTGTTTCTCAACACTCTCAGCCCATTTTATTACAAGAAGATGGTCGCCAGCGCGCCAAACAATTTTACCGAGATGGTAGCAATGGGAATGCGTCTCGAGGAAGGAGTTCGGGAAGGACGTTTGGTGAATGAGAATGCCCCGGCTAACAATGCAAAGAAGTTTGACAATAATTTTCTAAAAAAGAAAGAGCCAGAAGTTGGCATGGTAACCCACATAGGACCCCGATCAGGATATCCAGTTTACCCACATGTTGCTGCTATTTCACCCATTCCTCAACAACCCTTCAACCAGCCAAATCGGCCTCAAAGAACCCAATCCTTTGACCCCATACCAATGAAATATGCAGACTTGTTTCCTGCTCTGCTTGCAAAGAACCTTGTCCAAACCAAATCACCTCCTCCTGTACCAGAAAGACTTCCTGCTTGGTACCGTACCGACCTCACATGTGCTTTCCATCAAGGGGCACCAGGACATGATGTTGAACACTGCTATGCTCTTAAAAAAGAGGTTCAGAATTTGGTCTGTGCCAACCTTTTATCCTTCAGAGATTCAAATCCTAATGTCCAAGCTAACCCTTTGCCAAACCATGGGTCCTCTGTCAACATGATTCCAGATTATCAGGAAGCTCGTCCCTATGATCACTAGGCATTTTATTTTCAAATTGTAATTTCTTTCTTGCCAAGCATTTCTTTGCTTTTAAAATTGCACCTTTTAATTAATGTTTCTAAAAACAATGAGCATGCATTTTTTGGAATCCATCCACTCTTTTCTTGTGCCATCAAAAATAGCGACGCTTTTCGACTTCACTTTTCATGTTATACAAACTTGATGGGAGAATGATGTAAACTAAATGACTTAAAATTGATGATATATGCTTTCATTAGTAAGACCCGATTGATGAAATAAGGCATTGTTTCATTTCCCAAACACTGGAGAAATAAGAAGATAATCCGTAGTCAACCCCTTTGAGCCAGAAGTTGGTGTTCTTTTTGCTATAAAAAAAAATCCTTAATCTTAACCCGGGGCAGGGTAGCCTTTCAGTTAATTCAATGATACATTCTAATACAAGAGGATCAATCCATCTAAAATGGAAAAGCTCATGAAAGGACAAAACTCATAAATACATATGGCAGTCACAATTCTCCTACATCAAAAAGCCCGCTATGTAAAAAGACTTAGGCAAAATTTAGGGCATCCCGATGGACCATAAAATTCAAAAGAATTGGTCCATCCAAAAAAAATAATAAAAAATAAAAACAAGTTTGTAGATGAAAAGAAGTGACTGCCACTTCAAGAATCTCATCAAAGTTTCGACCGGAGCGTCAACCTCAAACATCGTTTCCGAAATTCTCTTGTCAACTAAGGTGTCAGCCGAATTAATTGAATCTAGGAATGAAGGACATCAAAGAAGAATGGGTGAGGTAAAACAAAACTTTGAGCCTAATAATCTTTTTTTCAAAACCATGAACCAGGCCACGTTATAACCCTCAAAAGACCTAATTGAAACTAGGTTCACTAATGAAAGCATGTTCAGTAAAATTGTTGTTAAAATTGACTCCACCTGTTTGTTGAGTAATATCTTTTACACACACCACATATGATTCCAAAACTTGCATGTGCATTACATCAGAAACAATTTTCAAAAGAAAACAATTTTGTTTGCAAATCTATATTTGGCATCAAGGAAATTCGAGCAAATAGTCTAATCAAGGGCGAACCGACTCAAAATGCTCATAACTTGGGGCAAATTACCTCAGGATCTTGCCAAACAGGGGCAAGTCCTAACATCCAGGGGCAAACCCTTCAAGGATTCAAGTCAGTGGCTATGAGCTCCCGCGTCCTGTAAATGTCGATGCAGTCAAGAAATGCTTTGTCTAAAAAATGAAAAAGCACAGCTCGGTAAGTCGAAAACCTGCAAAGGCGGCTTAGGCAAAAAAGAGCGTCCCGCTGGATTGAAAACCCGACAGGGCGATCCATGCAAAAATTAGGGACACAAAAAAAAGATATATTCCCGGTGGATTGAAAACCCAAAAGGGCGATCCAGGCAAAAGTTAGGGATTCAAAACAAAAAAAAACAAACAAAAAAGCAAAGCATGACTGCCGAAGCGCACCCATGAGAAAGCACTCTGGTACAGTTTGCAAATGGCAACTTCTGTCAGACATATGATTAATGGGCTTCATCCCTAAGAAATGCTTATTTCACCATCAGCTAATATATGTCGGGCCTTGCCCCGATGTTGGCTTAATTCATCGTCAGCAATGTTATCCCCGATGAAGACTGCCGAGTGGTTGTACTGTTATGTCGGTCCATTTCCCATCTCACCAGCCGAATCTTGTCTTGTCCAGTTATATACAGTCACACTATCATACAAGTACAAGTTTCATACATACATCCATACATAAATACATCCATACTTTCATGCATACAAGCATTCATACATACATACATACATACGTACAACATGCTAACAAAATCATTCATACATGATTGCATTGACCATCTTGTGTCTTGCTTTAGCTATTTCACAAAAAGTGTCATCCCCAATGTGTCTGGTTCAGAGATGTCTCCATCAAACATATTTCACAAAAGAGTCATCCTCATTATGTCTGGTCCAAAGATGTCGTCATCAAACATATTTCAAGTGGCAGGATTTACAAACAACTAATTTTCAAATTCAAATTCAATTTCCTCAAAAAGTCATATCCAGTGTGTCTCGTCAAGACAATATCTTCATTTCATGTCCTGCTCTCCTACATTGATAGCAGACAATATATTTTCCTGTGGTGTCCTTGCTCTCTTACATTGACAGCGGACAATGTCATTCTCTTTATTTCATGTCTTGCTCTCCTACATTGACAGCAGACAATATCTTTATTTCATGTCCCTGCTCTCTTACATTGACAGCGGACAATGTCATTCCCTTTATTTCATGTCTTGCTCTCCCACATTGACAGCAGACAATATCTTCATTTCATGTCCTGCTCTCCTACACTGACAGCGGACATTGTCTTTTATTCGAGTCCTTGTTCTCTTACATTGACAGCGGACAATGTCTTTATCATTTGCCTTGCTATCATACATTGACAGCAAACAACCTTTATTTTCTGTCTTGCTCTCCTACATTGACAGCAGACAATGTCTTTATCATTTACCTTGCTCTCCTACATTGACAGCAGACAATATCTTTTCTTGTGGTGTCCTGCTCTCCTACATTGACAGCGGACAATACCTTTATTTCCTGTCCTTGCTCTCCTACATTGACAGCAGACAATGTCTTTATTTCCTGTCCTTGCTCTCCTACATTGACAGCGGACAATGTCTTTATTTCATGTCTTGCTCTCCTACATTGACAGCAGACAATGTCTTTTATTCGTGTCCTTGCTCTCCTACATTGACAGCAAACAATGTCTTTTATTCGTGTCCTTGCTTTCTTACATTGATAGCGGACAATGTCTTATCTTTTATCTCATTATTTTCCTAAATTAACGGCAGACAATGTCTTTTCTTCATGTGTCCTTGCTCTCTTACATTGACAGCAGACAATGTCTCTATCTTTTATCCCGTTCTCTTACATTGACAGCGAACAACATTACTTTGGTCTTACTCTTTCACATTGACAGTAGCCAACGTCTCTTCTTTCCATGTTTTACAGTCAGTCAAGTTACCTTACACTAATGGTAGACAATGGCTGTCAATTTGTTCCCCAGTGTTAGTAGTTTACCTCTTGCATTCACATTTGCATAATAAACATTCTTGGCATCTTAGGTTCAAAATTGTGTATTCTATATTTAAGTCTCTTCATCCCGTCAAAACAAAAATTTCATTTTCATATTTCCGGATGAAGAAACTTAAATAGGGGCATCTGTCATACCCCAATTTTTGACCTAAGATCCCATATCATATCCTCATTATTTATTTTATGCATCACTAACAAAAATAAAAAAATATGTTTATTTATTTAAATTTGTTATTATTAGTAACTTTATTGAAAATCCAAAAATATGTCAAATTAGATAAGTTTTTATTTTTATTGAAAACAATCCCAAAAAATATGTTAAATATTTAATTTTCCCTTCTATCATTATTACTATTTTTATCATATTATTTCTTTCCTTTATTATTTCCTCATTTTATCATTATTGTCATTTATCATCATTAATTATTATTTTATTTATTCTTATTATTATTATTATTATTATTATCTAAACAAAAAAAAAATGTATAGAGGCTCACGCCTCTTTTCACTCCACCATTTTCTCTTTTTTTGTTTTTTATATTGTTATTATTATTATTATTATTATTATTTTTTTTTTATTAAAAAAAAAATCAAAAAGTCAAGGGTGAATCAGAAACCCAGTGCATGCCTTCTCTTCTTTTCTGATACACTCCTCTTTCCCTATGAATTTTTGTCTTCCTTTTTCTCTCCCTCTTTACTTTGTCTGCAAAGGATTTAATGGGTAACCACCCAGCAACAAAAAGCAACAACACTCATTTAATTTTGTTCACCTGCCCACAACCATATTTTTTTCTTCAAAGCTCTACAAATTGAATCAAATCAGAAGGAATAGGGGGATCACTAACACTATTCTGAAACATCACAGAAAATTTACAACAAAAAAAAAACTTCTCAAACTCTTAATTGTTTTTTTTTTTCTCAAATCACAGAAGCACAAATCACCAACAACCCCAAACTCTAAATCAAAAACATCAAAAGCCATCAACAGAACCCAAAAAAAAATTGGAACAAAAAATTGAGAGAATCGATACAGGGAGGGAGAGAGAGAGAGAGACACGAAACCGAGAAAAAAAAAACGTTCACTGTATTGTTTTTTCCGATCTAAGCCGATTGGTAAGAGTTTTTGATTTGGATTTAAAAAAGAAAAAAGAATTTCTTTTAGTGTAAAAAGTTTTAATTTTTGGATGTTTTGGTTTACCGGTGCGGTGGCGCCGCCGCCGAAGGCGGGCCACCGCCGGAATCTGGGTTTTTGTTTGATGTTCATGAAGAACAAGAACAAGTGAGAGAGATGAGAGAGCCTTGTGAGAGAGAGAAAAAAAGAAGAGAAAATGAAAGGAAAACTGATGGGGTGGGTTTTGTACCCCTCTTTCCTCAGCTGCGTTTTACACCCCCCAATTACTCCATGCACCCCCAGCTGCGAATTGCTTTCTGCACTCCTTTGAGTTGCTTGACGCACCCCCTCTGATTTCTATTTCTTTTTATTTTTATTTCTATTTATTTATTTCTTTTTTGTTATTTGTGTGAGGACTAACTTTTTTCTTGCAGATTGGGCTTGGGCTTAGCCCTGTATTTTTGCTATTGCACCCCATATCTTTTCTATTGTCTACTAGGGCTTAGTTATTTTATCGCATTTCTTTTTATTTCTTCACCATTATTTATTTCATTGAGAATTAGAATGTATTTAGGATTAATGTAAATATAAATGAGAAACCTGCATTGCATGCATATTTATTTATTCCGCTTTATGTCAAAAAATCGAAAACACCAAAAATATAGCGTAGCAACTCCAAGGAAAAGGGGTCTTTCATCTTGGTCTAATATCATTATGAAATCCCTCGCGTTTAGTTTATCTTATCACGCTTAGTTTTTTTTTAGCATAACAAATATTTTTTTTTTTGCAAAGTTAGCATAACAAAAATTACAAAAACATTCAAATATTCAAAAAATCTCATCAAAAATACTTTTTATTAATGAACCTTGGATTTCAAACCAAGTGATTCCGTCCTTTTTTCCAAATCAAACATCAATCAATTTAAATCACATTTAGACTTTTTTCCACAATTTAAAATCAATCAACATCACACTTCATTTTTCTATGCCATTTCGGCCTCTTACATTTTCTAAGAACTTTTTTAAAACTTTAAAATCAATCAAACAAATCACTTGGCTTTTTACCCCGAACTACGAGGTTTTGATCCCTCACGGGTACGTAGTGCAAAAGACTCCGCGTCTTCCCAAATCATAAAAATAACAAAAACATTTTTCCTTTTCTTTTTTTAATCATAACTTTAACTTTTACATTTTTTAGACTTTAATTTACAAGCAAACAAGTAATTTTATCACAAAGATAAATAAAAACAAGAGGTTCCTATAGAGTACTATAGACGTTTAGGGTGCTAATACCTTCCCTTAACGTAACCAACCCCCGAACCTTTAATCTCATAAAAATAGGGTTTATTCGAACTTTTCCCCTTTTCCTTGGAAAAATAAAAGCTCGGTGGTGAATCATAAATTTGTGAGTCAAACTAATCAATAGTTTTGATATCCGAAAATCACCGCGACACCAATCCAGGAAGTGAACACTACTACTCCGAATCAATACTTAGTCTTACAACCACACCAAACACCTTTTGGCATGTATGCCTTTTCTTAATCCTAGTAATCTTCTACTCAAGGGCTAACTCCCCCTGGATATGAGAACCTACCCAACTCCCTCTAATAACTAATCCCAAGTGACGAAACTTTAAACTTCACAGTTTAAAAGACTTAGTTGAATGACAACATTCAACGACTCAAAGTTACCAAGTATCAAGAACGATACAAGGAGCCACTAATGCTTTGCACTGTAGGCGCAAAGCTTTGGACTCACAATCTTCAGTTATTGTGGGTTGAGTTTTAAGCTCTATGTTGAGTCCTTTATATAGGCGTGCAAGTCTTCAGATAATCTTCAGTCTTTCAGATGCACTACGATAGGAATTAGTTTTAAAACAAACTTGTTTTAAAACAAACTCCGTAAGATAAAAGAATTAATCTTTATCCACAAATTAAATACAAATCTGATCGTATCTAACACTTAGAATTAATAACAAACTTTATCATTAATCCTAATCTCAGCTTGTTACTTAAAGATTCGCGCCTTATTCAAATTTGAACAAACACGCGTGCTTAATGGATAAGCATTATCTTTTAAGCTGAACTGGGTCAAGATGTCCTACCCACATGTCTTAGGACATCTTGTTCGACATGTTGACTTAACATGCTCTGAACCCAGTGTCAAAATGTTTAGGACATCTTGTTCAACATGTTGCATCTGCACATCTTCAATATGCACAAGTGGTTTAGACTTAATTTCTTTAGCATTGGTGCTTCAGCTAAGTCACTCTGACCAAGTTGTTTTAGCCTTATGATGCAGTCAATCTCAGAAGAACTACAATCTCCCCCTTTTGCAAATTATGGCTAAAACAACCACAAACCACTTTGTTGAATGTGCACTCTTCAGTCTTCAATCTTTAAATTCTTCAATCTTCAAATTGATCTTTGTTGATGCAATCTTCTGTTCTGAGATCTTCAGGTCTTCAAGGTCTTTGATCTTCAGAATCTTGTGTGTCTTTAATTTTCAAGACTTCTTCAATCTTGACTGTGTGATGAACCTTTTCTAGTATGAGACAGTCTTAGTCCAGGGATGAGATACCTAGTGACTTAGTGAACCAAAGTCTTGAGTTGCAGCGGAAAGTACTTAATCAGAGTGATCAAGACTCACTAGACTTTTTAGAGGTTTCAATTTTAGCATTTTAATTATACTCTGGACACACTTATTAAGCATGGCTTTTAGTTTTTAATTTTTTTTTTAAAGCTTGCCATATTCATCTGTAAAGTAAGAGAATGATTCTACTTGCCAAAGAGCTGTTCGTATCATCAGTTATTTCTCCCCCTTTTTACCATAATTTGACAAAGGTTTAAAGGAAAATACTTCATTGATTAAAAGAGAACGAAACAGCTTACAAAAGTGCACACTTAGTGCCGGAGGTCAAAGCCTCCAATGTCTAGGACATTTGGTAGGCTACAAAACTTACAGAAGGAATAATGAACAGAAAGAGGAAAAATACACAAAGTACTTATTTTCCTATACCTAGGGTCTGTTCTTCAAGCTTCTTCTGCTTCTTCACCATCTCCACCTTCTTCATTCTCTTCTCCTTCAGCATCAGCATCTTGTATGAACTTGACCAGATTGTCCACATGTTGTTTTCTTGATGTGTTGGTCTTGATGGTTTCTTCCAAGGTTTTTGAGATCTGCCTTAGTTCGGCCAAAACATCACTCTTGTTTGCTCTAGGCATTGAGCCTGATGCTTCAGCAGTTTCTTTCATCTTTGGAAACATAATGTCTGGGACATGTGTACCAACAAAGAGTTTGTAGTCAAAACTCAGAACTTGAGGCTTCTTGGTTGGAACTTCATCAGGGTACAGGATGTTTGGATACTGCCTTAAAATCATTCCAGTTATCAGACAAGGGAATGCAATTGGCAGCTTTACTGCAAATGTGTCTGCATGCTTCATGGTTTGGCTAAAGACGTGATCACCAAAGTTGAGCTTCTTCTTCATTCCTATGAGGAAGATCATCTTTGCCAGCATTGGAGTAATCCCAGAACCATGGTTGGTTGGTGCCCAGTTTGCTACACCAGTCCTATTGAGGATGGCATACTTCACACTAAGGGTGCCAGTAGATAGTAACCCTTTCTTAGGCCATTCATTTACTTGGCCTCCTGTAATCTCCTTAGTCACTTCCCTGACTAACTCGACTTCATCACCTTCAATGATTGGGTTTCTACCAAGATACTCATTGTTGGTGGTTGGAGAGAACTTCACATCTTTTTTCCTCTTACTCTGACTTTTTTGAACTCTTCACTGCCTTCACTGCAAGCACTGATGATGTTCACTATGAACTCCTTCACAAGCATCTCATAGCAATCTCCCAGGTCTTTGGCAGTCTTAATTAACTCAGCCTTTTCTAGCAGCTCCATGATCTCCTTGCATTCAAGGGCTTCTTGGCTGAGCTCTCTTTCTTGTGCTACTCTTCTTTGGTAGACGAATCTCCACCTTTGAGCATTTTCTTCAGAATGGAAAGAAACTATGTTCATTGGTGCTGGTGGGATGTTTGCTGGAACTCTTCTTCCTCCAATCCTCTTTCTCCAGAGGTCGTGATGTCTAGGACATTGACTTCGACATCAGTGTCAGAGTCACTTACAGCCCCGACCTGTTTCTTCTTCTTTGAACTTTTCTCACCAACAGCTTTCTTCTCTGCCTTTCTTTTTCCTTTCTTCTCAGTGATGGGTGTCTCCACTTGCTTAGACCTATACGTCTTAGCTCTTCCTTTGACTGGAATGCTAATGTGTATTCCTTCACTTTCCTCTGAGCTTTCTTCTTCCACGCCTTGAAGTGGTTCACCACTTTTCTTCATCCCTTGAAGAATCTTGGCCGGAGGGACCTCATCTTCATCATCTTGATCATCTTGTCCTAAGTCTTGAACCTTTTCTTGTTCAGAAATTGGAGCAGAACCAAATGTTGGGACATTGGGTTCAACATCATGTGTAATGACTTCTTCTGAAAGCAGAGTTTGAGTTAGATCAACTCTTTCTTCTTGAGGTCCTGATGGAATGTTGAGGAGATCTTCTGTTGATTCTATTGCATTGGAGGTTGGATCAGCTGACTCTGAGGTCTTATTTTGATGTTCATCAGGTGATGTTGTTGTGAGTGCTTCACCGGATGTTTTGACATCTTGCTCAGGTTCCTCAGAAGGCATTGGTTCAAAGTTTAGGTTTTCTTGATCACTGCCTGTTGGTTTTTCATGATCATCTTCTTTATTCTGAACCGGAGATTTTTCTGAGGACTTACCCTTCTTCGTCTTCTTTGTTGATGTTTTGGATTTCTTTTTCTTGATTTCGCCTTAAGTTGGAGGAATCATGCTGATTGGTACGGCGTTGGTGATAACCCCTTGTTGATCAACGCATAAGTCTGAAACCCTAGGCATTTGAGAGGGTGCTTCTTCTGTTTGCGTCTTTGAATCATCTGGATTTGATTGTTGTTCTTATATGATTGTTGAGACATTGTTGAAGAGGGTTCTTGAGAAGAATGAGTTTATGATTTTTGAGAAGAATGTCAGGCAAGATGTTGAGACGTTTGGTAGTGTCACATATGAGGTCCTAGTAGCCTTTTATAGATTGATTGAGAACTTAAGGCTACCTCTTTTTACATGCAGATGTTTAATGTTTCTTTACTCTGCATGTTACCTCTATAATGCCTATGACACGTTTTCGAGCATGTGAATACCCAGAGGCACTCTAACACTCCCAACCAAAATCTCTTCAGCTTCTTGTCCATTGTACAGATGTTGGGACATCTGGTGGGACATCTTGTCAATTTCTTCCTTGGCAGACAAGCAAGCTATTTCTGGACCATTGTTTTGAGGTGTCCAAGTATAGCACTTATCACTTGACTTTGTCCCTTTCATCACTACCTCTTGATCATTAGCAATGGTGCATTCATGGTTGTTGAAGTGCACCTTTAGTCCTTGTTCACATAGTTGACTAATGCTAATCAAGTTTGCAGTGAGACCTTCTACCAGTAGAACATCATCTAGGCATGGAGTGTTTGGACCAGCTAGTTTTTCAATGCCTATGACTCTACCTTTATCTCCACCACCAAAGGTAACACTTCCTTTTGAGTGAGGCCTTAATTCTCTAAAGTATCTCTTATCTCCAGTCATGTGTTTAGAACACCCACTGTCAAAATACCAATTTTTAGATGGAGATATTTTAGAAGAGTGTGGGCCTTTTGGGGTGGTGTTGGCTTCCATACTTTGGTCAGAACTTCTTTGTATTTCACCCCTTGAGATAAGGTCTTCTTTTTGTTCTGATTCGGTGACTTAGGCTTCTGAGGGTAGCCATGGAGGTGGAAGCATTATGAGATTAGATGTCCAGTTTTTTTACAATGTTTACATCTTTTCAGTGGTCCCTTATATTCTTTGTATTGAGGGGACACATGTTGAACAAGATGTTGGGACATGTGGTCTGGCATGTGCTTCCTCTGTTGAGCTGGAGACCGAGACCTTTGTTCAAACCTTTTCTGCTTGTGTTGAGACAGATGATATGTCTTGGTCACCTGTTTCTTTTATCTAGCAGGATGTTGAGGTTTGGATCATGTCTTCTTATGCTTGTGCTGAGAAGGGTGTTGTGACTTGTGGTTTGACATCTGGTCCCGAGAGCTATTCTTTGGGGGAATTTTCTTCTCAAGAGCCTTGTTGTAGTTGTCATACCCCTTCTTGTCACTTGGGTTTCTATCAAGCTCAAGGACTTCTTCAAGCATGTCAGTTCCCTTGTTTAACATTCTCACAGATTTTGTCATCTCGGTGAGTTTTGAGTTTGACAAGGTGACATGTTCTCTTAAAGTAGCTGTTGATACTTCTAGTGCCTCTTTTTCTTGTGCAAGCAGTGTGACTTGATCTCTCAAGCCAGCTGTAGAAGCCTCTAGTTCTTTCTTTTCATGAGCTAGTTTCTCCATCTGCTTATCTTGTCTTCTAATGAGTTCACAAGATTGTTCCCATTTAATGGTGAGATTATTGTATTTCTCATCCAGTTCTTCTTGTAGGAGATCTTCATTACTAGTGCTGTTGCTAGTTTCAAATGTTCCAGTGAAGGCTTTGTTTGTAGGTTCTTCTTCTTTCTCTTCCTCAGAATCAGATAAGGTAGCTGCCATTCCCTTTTTCTGTTTCCTGAGAAAGTTTGGACATTCTGGTCTGATGTGTCCAAATCCTTCACATTCGGAACATCTGCTTTCTTGGCACGTCTTGTACTGATCACTGCTTTTCCTCTGAGGCTTGATGTCTGACCGGATGTCTGGGACATTTGTCTTCTTGTAGTTTCCTAGTTTTGCCAAGGATCTGTTGAAGTCGCTGCTTATGAGGGCTATGGCTCTGGATAGGCTGTCATCGTCAGAGTCTTCTTTAGATAGAAAAGCTATGCTTTTGACTTTCTTTTCTGATCTATCATTGAAGGCCATCTCAAAGGCTTGTAATGAGCCAATAAGTTCATCCATCTTCATTGTTCTCAAGTCTTGAGATTCTTCAATTGTCGTTACCTTCATGTTAAATCTCTTAGGTAGTGATCTAAGGATTTTTCTTGTCAGCTTTTCTTCAGGTATTCTTTCTTCTAGAGCAAAAGACGAGTTAGCTATATCACGAATTCTGTTGTTAAATTCTGATATAGTCTCATCATCCTCCATCTTTAGGTTTTCAAATTTTGTGGAGAGGAGCTGTAGTTTTGACATTCTAACCTTGGAAGTTCCTTCATGAGCAGTTCAAAGAATTTCCCAGGTTTGCTTGGCTTCTGTACATGTGTTGATTAGTTTAAATATGTTTTCATCAACACCATTGAAGATAGCATTTAGTGCTTTAGAGTTGCCATTGGCCTCTGTCTCTTCTTCTGGACTCCAATTTGCTACTCCTTTTAGGCTTGTGGAGCCATCTGCTACTGTGACTATTGGATGATTCCACCCAGTGATAATTGCCCTCCACGCTTTTTGATCCATGGATTTGAGAAAGGCAACCATTCTTGCTTTCCAATAATCATAGTTCGATCCATCCAAGACTGGTGGTCTGTTGATTGATCCTCTCCTGTCCATCTTGAACAAAATATATCTCCCTGGAGCTCACCCAGCAGGTTAGGGTGCCTGCTCTGATACCAATTGAAATTCTGTTCTCAGGCAGGACAGATGTCGTACACAATGTCTAGGACAATGTGTCTATAGTCCAGATGTCTTAGACAACTGGTTCGACAACTGGTTATGAGGATCACGATTTATTGCAGTACTGAAGTAAATAAAAGCAATAAAGAACACCAGTTATTTGTTAACCCAGTTCGGCGCTAAACAACCCTAATCTAGGGGATACCAATCCAGGAAGTGAACACTACTACTCCGAATCAATACTTAGTCTTATAACCACACCAAACACCTTTTGGCATGTATGCCTTTTCTTAATCCTAGTAATCTTCTACTCAAGGGCTAACTCCCCCTGAATATGAGAACCTACCTAACTCCCTCTAATCACTAATCCCAAGTGACGAAACTTTAAACTTAACAGTTTAAAAGACTTAGTTGAATGACAACATTCAACGACTCAAAGTTACCAAGTATCAAGAACGATACAAGGAGCCACTAATGCTTTGCACAGTAGGCGCAAAGCTTTGGACTCACAATCTTCAGTTATTGTGGGTTGAGTTTTAAGCTCTATGTTGAGTCCTTTATATAGGCGTGCAAGTCTTCAGATAATCTTCAGTCTTTCAGATGCACTACGATAGGAATTAGTTTTAAAACAAACTTGTTTTAAAACAAACTCCATATGATAAAAGAATTAATCTTTATCCACATATTAAATACGAATCCGATCGTATCTAACACTTAGAATTAATATCAAACTTTATCATTAATCCTAATCTCAGCTTGTTACTTAAAGATTCGTGCCTTATTCAAATTCGAACAAACACACGTGCTTAATGGATAAGCATTATCTTTTAAGCTGAACTGGGTCAAGATGTCCTACCCACGTGTCTTAGGACATCTTGTTCGACATGTTGACTTAACATGCTCTGAACCCAGTGTCAAGATGTTTAGAACATCTTGTTCATCATGTTGCATCTGCACATCTTCAATATGCACAAGTGGTTTAGACTTAATTACTTTAGCATTGGTGCTTCAGCTAAGTCACTCTGACCAAGTTGTTTTAGCCTTATGATGCAGCCAATCTCAGAAGAACTACACCAATCACTGAAATATTAAACATTAAATATAAAAATCTAATCGTAACTTTGATAGTTGGTTTAAAAATCTAATCTAATCATAAATCACAAATTGCTTACTAAGTATCACACATTTCCAGCAAACTCCTTTTAATATGCTCAAAAATACCATCAAACGTCTGACTTAATTTCATCTCTAGTTCATGCTCAGTACACTGGAAAATGTAAGAAATGGAAAGTTAAACAAAAATCAAATAGAGTTTAGTTTAAAAACTATTTCTAATACTACCTAAAATTAGTAATATATTCTACAATAATAATATAATAAAGTAATAATATAAATAAATTACCTTTGTGCGATGCTTACTATATTCCGTTTCATTTGCGTGTTTATAGACATTATTAAAAAACCAAAATATACTATCACCGGCTTCATAAGCTACAACCGTATTTGAATCGGGCTTATTAACTACACTTGAATTGGACTCCTTAAAGCTACTTGAATTGGGCTTATTCAAAATAGCTATCAGAAGAGAGTCGGTAATGTAGCCTGGTTTGTACCACTGATCAAACCCACTAAATATTTTATCCAAATGAAAGCCGATGTTTCGTATTAGTTTTTTTGTCGTATCCACCTTTCTCAAAAACTCCAACTTTTTCATGAAAGACACCTTCTCCATAGAAGTCCAGAGAAACGGGTGATCTATCACATACGGGAGATACACATCACTACGAAGGCTGTTCAAAAAAAGAAGATATAATCAAGACTCCTAATTATACGAGATATATTCAAGACTCCTAATTATAGCATATGCAACTTTTTAGTTTGATTTGTTTGAGATAAAATGATAGCTAAGTCGGACATGGTTTGACATGGTTTACTTTTATTTTTCAATTGTTTGATATAGTTTACTTTTTCAGCATGTTTATAAAAGAATGCAAAAAATGTAATGAGAAGGGAATTGTAACCTGTTATTACGAATGAAAGTCAGATAAAGTCGAATTGGATGGGGAAGGGAAGAAAAACTGCATTCCCAAGAGTCCGGGAGAATGATGGATTGCAGCATATCTCCGAAAGATTTGAGATCCTTTCCAAAAGCATTTGCACCTTTCATTGATGGATTAATTTTCCCTTTAATCTCACATTTACTTTATTGTGTGACAAACCAGCCTCCTACATCTACGCGATTTTTTGAGCATAAAAAAGCAACCCTTTACTGATGTTTCTGCAATATTTTTAAGCAATTGTTAATTGCTATCTATGTAATTAACAATTGTTAATTGCAATATTTTAACATAGTTTAAACATTATTTGATTGTTAATTGTTAATTGCAATATTTTAACATATTGTTAATTGTTAATTGCAATATTTTAACATATTTTAAAATATTGCAATTAACAATTAACAGTCAAATAATGTTTAAAATATGTTAAAATATTGCAATAAAGGTTTTTTTACAAAGAAATTAAAATCCTTTAAATGTATCTACTCGCTCTACCTTAAACCAACATTGCTTGTCGTCATTAGATGAAGTAAGAAGCGACAACGGTGTCAAAATATGTTCACTATCCGTGCTCAACTTTACATGTTCATGGTAGTTGCTGCACTGCTCAGTAGATGCTTTTATAAACGAATAAATTGCAGGAACTCCCAAAATAGTAACGGTCCCTTGATAAAGATTGTCACAAGGCTTCTTATGAATTGTAATTTCAGGAGACATATTGACCCGGATCTCTTTAATTTCTTTTTCTTGCCCAGTTGATTTCCCTTCATCACTATTCTCCTCATTAGTTGTCACAATGCTGGTTTTTTCAGAAAGCCGGAGCCAAATAGAAAGTCAGAAGCATTAATGAGATGGTGGGACACCATCAAAGAAGATTTGATCACTATTTTAAGGATCTTAATTGCAATATTTTAACATATTTTAAACATTATTTGATTGTTAATTGTTAATTGCAATATTTTAAAATATGTTAAAATATTGCAATTAACAATTAACAATCAAATAATGTTTAAAATATGTTAAAATATTGCAATTAACAATTGTTAATTACATAGATAGCAATTAACAATTGCTTAAAAATATTGCAGAAACATCAGTAAAGGGTTACTTTTTTTATGCTTAAAAAATCGCTTAGATGTAGGAGGCTGGTTTGTCACACAACAAAGTAAAGGTGATATTAAAGGGAAAATTATTCCATCAATTAAAGGTGCAAATGCTTTTGGAAAAGATCTCAAATCTTTCGGAGATATGTTGCAATCCATCATTCTCCCGGACTCTTGGGAATGCAGTTTTTTTTCCCTTCCCCATCCAATTTGTAAGACCCAAGATTCCACTGTACAGTTTTTCTAAGGAACTCTTGTAATGGCTACGAGTTTTAGGGTTTTTGGTGAAGTGTTTTTGTGAGTACTGTCGCGGTAATAGAATTTTGCTGAAATTGAGCCTGTTTTGTGCTCGTGCGCTGGAAAGGCACAGACTTTTGGGTCGTAGTCCTCTTTTAAGTATGAGAAGATTTCTGTGAAGTAAGAAATGCGAGTTTTGGTTTTCTCTTGTTTTTGAAAAAACGAGTAGGAATCTTACCCGCTGTTAGGAATTTTTACGGTTTTTGAATTCCGTAGAAATTTAGATGGGAGTTTTATATATCGGCGTGAGTTAGGATATATCTTCAGATTATTTTTCGAGGGTGAGGAAGAAAATCACAGTCGAGGAAAAAGTTTTAGCGATAATTTTTAGAAATGGTTTACGGCGAACTATTACTTCGTAGATTTTCTATTTTTCGCAAGTTAGACCGTTAGCGAAGTACGACTCGTCTGCGAGCGAACGCGAGAGCTGTGAGGCGAGATGGCTTCTAGAAGCATAGAAAATATCTTGTGAGGATAGACTTGGATTGATCCAATGGCTAGATTTGAATCTTAGCAAATTAACACTATTTGATCCAATGGCCATAAACTAGCAAGACTTTTATAAGTAGTGGACTTGGAAAATATCACAAAATGGACTCTTCTTCTTCTCTCTTAGCCGTGAACTCCATTCCATCTTTCCCTTCATCATAAAAATTTCAATCCTTCACCAAAAGCTTGGATCTTGCTCTTGTTGGATCATAGAAGTTGCTAGGAAACATCATCTCTTTAAGGTAACTAACCTCTCCTTACTAAGTTATGCCATGAACTCATAGATTTTAAGAATTTTAGACTTTGTGTTCTTGAGGAGAAATTCATAGAATTTGCTTTTAATTAAGTTGTTGGTCAATAGAAGTGTTCATGAGAGTTGATTAATACATTTAAGTGAAGTATGTGATGATTCCCATGGTTGATTTAAGTTTTTCACAAAATTTTTGAGTTAGAGTTTTGTAAAAATTTGAAATGATCATAACCATGAGTGTTTGCTTTATGATTTTATTTTTGATGTTAGTTTTGAGCTTTGTGACAAAATGGATGTTGGATATGAGAAAAATGGTTTGTTTTGAAAAACAAGAAAATCATTTTGTTGGTGTTCATGAGAAATTTAGGAAAAAGCTTTTGATTTGTGGATTGTGTTTTAGAAATATTTTGTGTGTTCAATTAAATGATTTTATGAGATAGTTGATTTATGCTAGGGTTTTGAAATGGAAAATTTTTGGAACTAGCTAGGGTTTTGTGTTCTTGGCCGTGGCACCATGTGTGTGTGTGGCCATTGGCTTTCAAATTTTTAAGTCCTATGGGAAGGCATGATCATGGTTTTGAAAAAGTTGTTAAGTTTTAAATTAAATCAAATTGAGTTGGTTTATGTGAAATTAATATTTGTATAAGTGTTTTAGCTATGTTTGATTTTCGAAAACAATTATTTTGAGGATATTTCAATTCTGGCCGAAATCTATAAGGGCCTTTAGGTCATTTTAAAATTGTTTTGTGACCTGGAAACTTAACTATTTGATTCGTCTTTTCGAGACGAAGATTTCGGCGTATGGCTCATCTCGATCGGATAAAGATTGAATGAGTTATGACCATTTTATTTGAAAGGAAAAACTTGTAACTTGTGGCGCAAGTAAACTTTTATATTTGTGAAAATTTTCAAAGAGTTTTTGGGTTGTTTTCAAATGGTTTTAGTATGTGAAAATTGATTGCCTTGGAGTTTGGAATCAAAGTGTTTCTTAGTTTGTTTTGAAACGAAAATATTTTCGCGTAGCGAGAAATAGTGCAATTAACTTCGTGAATTTTTAATCACTATGGGGAGGACTCGAAATCACTATCCGAGAGTGTTAGAAAGTACCTTAAACCCCCCTAGTTTTTAGAGAACAAGTTTCGTTTCGATAGGATACGTTGGGAGTATTTTATTGATTGTACGCTGCTTAATTTTAGGAAGCGCGAGTTGTAGAATTATGAGAGAAAAGTTAACGGAAGCTTGCCGAGGTAAGGGCTCCACTTTATTTCCGTCTTTTAAAACGGTTACGACATGCTTGGATTTCTGCTGTAATGCTTTGCTGTGTGTTTGGCATGTCTGGTTGATGTATTCTCGTGATGAGAACGTGTTTACAATACGTGCGTTGTTTTACATATGATTGGAGATGTATGTATGAACATGTGGGTGAATACATATGATTGGAAATGTATGTATGTTTGTTGTGGTTTGTTACATATGATGAGAAATGTATGTATGTTGTTATGTTTGGTTTACATATGCTAGAGAGGTATGTATTCATTGCATTAGCCTATATGGGGAAGCGTATGCTCATGCATTTGGTAGTTGCGTGCCCGGTGTGGTGATCGGGAGAGCCCACCCTAGTGGTTCGTAGTGATCGGGAGAGCTATGAGGTTTTTGTTGAGATCGATACGTAGTGATCGGGAGAGCTACGGGGTGCGGTGATCGGGAGAGCCCACTCTAATCCTTGTAGTGATCGGGAGAGCTACGGGATTCTATTGATACTTATGGTAGGGGTGTGGTGATCGGGAGAGCCCACTCTAATCCTTGTAGTGATCGGGAGACCTACGGGATTTTATTGATATTGTTAGTAGGGGATGGACCTACGATTCCGGAACTCATGCATTATGGTAGCTAGGGTTAGTACCACGCATTGTAGAGGTTGCATTATAGGCTATGTGTGCATTGCTTATATGAACCCGTTGGTGGGAATTACTGTGGTGATTAAGAGCTTTCTCTTGTGTTTGTGGAATTATTGTTATGTGTACAATCTTTCGCACCGATTACCATGTTAGTAGAAACAGAGGTGAAGGTCTTGGATTTTCTCGTTTTAAAGATAATCCATTATTTTCTAAACCCTCTAAAAGTGATAATTCAAAACCTAATGCTGTATTTGTTAAAAGTCAATCAGAAGCAATAGTTATACCAGAACCTGAAAAAATAATTGTGTCAGAGGCTAAGAAGTCTCAGACTCTGAAACCTTCAGAGCCTAAGATCTCCAAACCTCAGACCAATATTAAAATAAATAAAACTCTGGTATATTCTAAAGCTAAGCCCAAGAGTTATACAAAGCCTAAAAGTTTTTCAAAAGGCTTCAACTGGGTTAGAAAGATGGTAGAAAATGACAGTTCTTTGAAAGGAAAAACAAGAGTTCAACTGGGTTTAAGACCTTTCAAAGGAAAAGAGATTAGGTCTAATATTATGGGAATTAATGTTCTGATCACTCAAGAACACGTAGCGAAAGTATTAGGTTTGGATAATGAAGGGGAGAATGTGGATGACTATGATGACAAGAGCAAGCATCTGGAAGCCATTAAGAAGGATCTATTCCTACCTAATATTTCAAAAGCTGATTTTGGTAGAGCAAAATTCATGAAGCAGAATTTCAACTTTGCTTTTAGAGTATTCCTTGCCTCTATCATCACTAGAGAAGGAGGATTTGATACAATCTCAGTACCCCACAGGCATTTCATCTGGTTCTTGTATAAGAAGGTCAAGATCAATCTGGCAGAGCTTCTGTTTGACCACATCTGCTTTACAATCTCCAAGAGCAGAACCAAATCACCTTCTGTGATCCATCACCCAAGGTTGATTTCTGAAATTATTCGTCAGTCAAGGCTGACTGATATTCTAAGCTCTAAAGAGAAACTAAGAGTCTTTCAAACTGCCAAGTATGATGCGAGTGTCTTAGTGAATATGAAGCTGGTGAAGAAAGAAGATCTGAAGAAGCCTAAGAATCCTCTACAGACGATATATGAAAACTACTTCTGGTGTGATGGTTTTCCAACTATATCAGAGCATGACAATGAGGATGTCATCAAGAATTTCTTGGAAATAGTAAGAAGAGATACTGGAGTAAGTATGCCCAGAAGCATGGTAGTAAGTGTACCAAATTTTGATATCTTCAAAGGACCTAAGGAGATTACTAGGTCAAAAAGGAAACCTCAACCAGTAGAACAAGAGTTAGTTGAGGAAGCATCACAAGAACAACCTGAAGATCAGAATGAAGTGGATAGTGGTACTGAAAGGTTAGCTGCTGTAGAAAGAGCTAAAGCTGAAGCAGAAGCTGCTGAGAGAGCCATAGCAGCTAAGAAGGAGAAGAGAACCAAGAAAAGACATGAAAGACCATCATCCTCTGGAGATGATGACTGTAACACTCTGTTTCCCAATAAACGCAACGGAAAGATAAATCAGAGTAACATAAAAAAAAACGGAGTATTACGCTACTATTTCATTCAAGTAATAAATAGGAAAATTTCTATTTATTTAAATCAATCCTGTCAACAATATTCACTGAA
The DNA here is from genome assembly GCA_030408175.1 of Trifolium repens. Lineage (NCBI taxonomy): Eukaryota > Viridiplantae > Streptophyta > Magnoliopsida > Fabales > Fabaceae > Trifolium > Trifolium repens. The sequence continues at coordinate 42,641,263 of CP125839.1, forward strand.
ATCGCAGCGGAAATATAACAATATTTATTCAACAATTGTTCCATCAAAGTTTGACACTAAGGTCTCAACTTGATTCATAGTAGTAATTAAAATCAACATAATTGTTTTTCAACGTAAAATCATAAAACTAATACGTAAAAAGGAAAATCCAATAATCAAAGCCCGCCCCGTTACATATCAGAGCACCTAGACACGTGAGGAGTCCACTCACATCAACAGCTAGTCCTGGAAATCTGCACTTGCCCACAAGGCGGCAATTCCAACAGAAGGGGTGAGATCACAATTCAATAATTAAAAACATAATAAATCATGCAACATATAAATCAACTTAACAACATAATCATCATCTCATCAATAATTCATAATTCATTATTCAACAAATTCATAAAAAATTAGCTTTAAGCTTCATCATCTTATCCTTCATTAAATCCATCTTCTCGTCTCATGACACGACTCGACTCGACTCAACAAATGCAACGACACGACTCGACTATACAAGACTCTTACGCATGTGGTACCAAACGGAGCATCAAGCCCCCAACTTCCAATGCCTTAATTCGGCTACAGGGCATCAAGCCCCCATCTTAAAAACGGAGCATCAAGCCCCCATCTTAGAATACGGAGCATCAAGCCCCCAACGTCCAATATGCGACACGACGACTAACAACAACTTTACAACAACATCTCAATGCCCAAAACTAGGCCAACGTGGTTTACAACATAGACAACAATGTCTTACGACTCGATGACCTTGACGTTGACAAGGACTTCTCTCCACAATATTCTCAATTCGTCACATAACTTCATAAATTCATATAAAATTACTCATAAGGTATTTTTGTGTCAAACCAACGCCATTGGAAAGACAATTCAACTATCTACAACTTTCGTGTTTTCAACTAAGGCTAATTCTGTACCGATCAATACCAGTTTTTATTTCAAATTCGGGTACATAAACTGAAATTTCACTGTGACCTACGTGTAGTAATCTGACCATAACTCAAGTTCTAAGAATGATTTTGAAGTCAAACCAAAGCCATTAAAAAGCTAACACAATTATCTACAACTTTCATGTTTACACCAAAACCCAGTTCAAAACAGAAAACGTCTGCAAAAGCGCAAGAACATGAAACAGGGGATGCTGTCACTGTGCAGCCCTCGGGAAAGTGACATTCTCCACCCAAAAACTTCGTTTTAACTCCGATTTTCACCAAACTCGACCCTATAGTTCACTCTTACATAACCTAACTTAATACAACACAAACACAATAATCCAACTCCAATTCATGCACAATTCATTAGTTCTATTCATCATCAATTATTCTTTTTACCAACAACCCTATTCTTTCTAAACTCTATCATTCTCAACAATTCTGACACCAATCATTATAGAATAATCAAGCAGCATTTCATACATTAAAATTAACAGTAACAACACACAATTCATCAATTTTCATGGGAATTCACAAATTAAACCCTAAACTCATTTCTACCCATTTTCTCATGAACCACTAATCAAACATGAAGAATTAAGCCCTTAATTAGAGAAGTGAAACCCCACCCTTACCTGGTTTGATTGAATTACAAAGGTCCTAGCTTCTCTTGCCCCTTCTCTCTTGCTCTTGGTTTTTCCCCTTTTTCTCAAACTTCTTTGTTTTCACGTGAATGATTTTTCTTTTCTCTGACTATCCTTTTCTTAACCTCCTTCATTCTAATTAATTTTAATTAATTCCCACTAATTTCTTTTGTTTCCTCTTAATTACACATCTGCCCCCTTAATTCTAAAATATTCTAATTCATATCTTATTCTTACTAACTATTAATAAAACCATTTAATTAAATAAACAAATCACATAATCACATAAATCAATTAAATAGGACTCTAAACTCTACCAAAAAATAAAATAAACGGGCGTTACAATGACAATGTTCCCTTATCTGCAAGGATTCCTTTTAAGAGGCAGAAGACGGTAGTCTCAAAGAAAGCTGCTAGGACTCCAAAAGGTAACAATTCTGAGCCTAATACTTGTAGCAATTCTGAAGCTCAAAACCAACCCCCTCCTAGCACCCCAATAGATTTTACAAAACCAATCAGAATGATAATACCTCCCCCAATATCATCTGATTCATCATCATCATCATCATCATCTTCTGAAGGTACCCTCTCTGACTCTAGCAGTGAATCTATTTCAGAAGTCATTAAGAGGGCACCAGAACCTAAACCAAAATCACCAAAATCAAAACCCAAGGAAGTTGTTGCTGAAGACACTTCCTTCTTAGATCATCTCACACCACATCTTTCTGGTGATGCCTTCACACATTCTAATCTAAATTCACCAAACCATCCCATTAACAAGTTCTTGAATGTGACTGCTAAAACACCTATAAAACCAGTAGTTCAAGAACCTCCCATTATCATTGTTGAAACACCACCTCCACACTTTGCTGCTCCTGAACAAAATAGTCCAAACACTATCATCACTTCTGAACCTAAGAAGCAAACACCTTAGATGCCACAATCACACACTCCTCCACCCTCTGACAAATATGATGACAACCTTTCTGAAAATCAAAAGCATCATATTCCCTCTGAACCAAATCCTGCTGAAACCCAAAACATTGAGACACCTCCTTCAACACCTCTCATCTATGGTCCATTCTTCAAACCTTTGACCTTAGAAGAACTTAGCCTACCAATTGACTTTGCCCTACCTATTCTTGAGGACTATCTCTAAAAGCAAATCAATATTGATGATGAACCAGAATCAACCTCTGAAGAATTAACCTCTGAAAAACCTTCTATTGACCTGAGAAAAATAAAAATAATTCCTCTCAAAAGAAAGAGACCTGAACCCACCATTCCTTTCAACAGAAACCATCCCTTTTTCAATCCCATCTCTGAACCTAATCTTGAGCTATTAGACATTGCTATTAGTATTAGTCTTAAGAAATTCAAAAATATGGAGAAGGAAACATTTGTCTTTCCTTCAGATGTGGATGCTGAGATTAGGGATTTGGAAGACAAGTTCAGTGAGTCTCTGAGGATCTTGGGGAATTATGTAAAGAGTAAGATTGAAGGAAGAGGCATGAATGCTCTGACACAGATAATGCGTGCAGAAGAAATCTCTCATGCGCCTAGGCCTACCTTTTATAATCATGAAAAGGAACTTCAAAGATTAAAAGCACTAGATGCTGAGTATAAGAGGCTCTCAAGGTGTGCATGTGAAGCAGCTGACAGGTTGGTTAGGGAAGAAGCTGCTTATGAAAGTTTAGTTTTAACTACTGAGCAGGCTCGGATAGCTGCTGAAGTGGAGCGTAAGAGGCTTGCTGATCAAGAAGCTCTCAAGTTGTTGGTAGATAGAGCTGTTCACATTGCAGTGATTGAGACTAACAAGATTAATGAGAATCAAGCAACTGAAGAGGATTGCATTACGCATGATCAGAACCTCAGTGAGCCAGATTCTGACAAGGGAAAAGCTGCTATTGTTGATTCATCTCCTCCCATATCTCCACCAAGACTTGTTCAAGGCTCTTCCTCGTCTGCCATACCTTCAGCTATTCAACTGGCTCTGGATGAGATCAAGAGTGACTTAAGAGAAGAGCTGAGAAATGAAATGGATGAATTTAGGGCTGATATAAGAGAAGATATGAACAAATCTGGTGAAGCCACTAATAAAAAGATAGATGCAATGATGGAGCTCCTGCTGAAGCTTACTCAACAACAACCCAAACCTTAACTTTCATGTTTGAGCACTTGTCTGTATTCTTTTTATGTAATTTGTTTGGATAATTTCTTTTTGGTTAATTAAACTTCTTATTATCCTTAATTGTGTTTGTGTATCTGAATGTGTGTTATTTTTTTACTTTTGTTTTTCAAAATTAAAAATATATTCACTTATTATGTCTGATACTCTTGTGGATTCTGAACCTAGAGTAAGGTGTTGGAGAACATCTTGTTTTTTAACTTATATAGGATTTTGAAAACCTAAGGTTCCCCCACATCAGTATTCCTGTTTACTCATGAAATAGCTTCTTAGTATTATAGCCTGTTTATAAACGGGGCACCAATACAGAATGAGGCGTGTCTGGTAACTGGTGTTCTGACGTTTTAAGTTGAATATAAGAAATACGCAAGCAAAATAAACAAATTCAAAAGCAAGAATTTTTTTTAATTAATGCAAAGTCTTATTACATGGATAGTGAGAAAACTACTTAGACTCTACATCAGATTCAGCCTCTGACTCTTCTTTCTTGAGCACTTCTGACTTCTCAGCAGAGCTTGCATCAGAAAGAGAGTCAAGAATGGCTCTGTGGATCTCAGGGTCTGAGTACTCTTCCTCAGGATCATATGTTTTAAGGAACTCTGCATAATCAGAATCTATTTCATCAGAATCTGATATCTCAATCACTTGCTTGGTTGTTTCTTTTGGCTGCTTGTTTCTTCTTGAGCGTGAAGATGTTGCTTCCTTCTTGATCTCCTTCTTTGATCCCGAAGCTTTCTTCATTGCTTGATGTTCAATTGTATGCTTGAAAATATATTCTTTGATTATTCGTTGTGAATAACATGAGAAGAATCATCTCCTTTTATAATGCTTTCAAGCTCTCATGTCTACTTGGTAATTAGCAAAGTTCATTCAATTGAACATAGTTGTAACCACCCATTGACTTGACTGTCTTGAGGAATGAGTTATTTTTTTGACCCGATTCTCTTGTTTTCTGTTACTTTTTGATTAATGACAAAAGGGGGAGTAAGAACAGCGTTAAAATTAATGTTAATTGATTTTTTTTAACTGTTATACTCATATTAATTTCTATTCCTTCCGAATTGTCGTTATGTGATTCATTCTGAACCTTATTGAAAGGGGAGAAAATTTTAGATTTGAAATACATTTTCGTAGATAAAATGAGAGAAGCTTGCAAACCTTCTCTTAATATTATCAGACTCTGAAGGAAGAGCTCACAAACCTCTGCCTCTGAGAGTCAAATATGAAAATTTATTTCAAATTAATAAATTAACTCTTAAACTGTTTTAATTAGTTATGGATAAGACTTAGGGGGAGCTTACAAACCTAACCCTATAGATTATCAGACTCAGGGGGAGATTGCAAACCTTTGAAACCTGAAGTCAACATGAATAATTAAATCAACAACAATTGAATTTTAATGCTTTAGTTTGTCATCATCAAAAAGGGGGAGATTGTTGGAACAAAGTGGGTCTGACATGAACCTCTAAGATTTTAAGTGGTTTTGATGATAACAAAGTATTAAAATTGCAATTGGTATTACTAATGATTATTCTAGTGTGCAGAATTATAAGTTAAAAATTCATTCAGAAGCACTATGAATAACAAGAGAGAAGCCAAGCTATGAAGCTCTGAAAGCGTATCGCTGTTCATCAGAAGCTTAAAATTTGCGTGCTGAAGATAGTGCTTCTGAGGACCAAAAGCTAGACTCTGAGAAGTTCAGAAGCTGAAAACCTTAAGAAGCTATGACAACAGCATCTGAAGCAAAAGGAATTTACGTCACTCAAGAACTAACAGAATCAGAACCAATGATTGAAGAACAATCTACTTCAAGGCTCTGTCACATCCACAGGAAGGAATATTCGTTGGTACAACGTTAATCTTATCCATAAGTGGAGCGCATTTGAGGATCGTACTATCGTACTATTATTACTCAAAATGGATGAGTGATAATTCAAATAGCGAGGTAGTGGAATTGGATTTCTTTACCAAAGATGGAAGATTACAGCTATCACAATTGTACGATGAATTCCAAGCTGGCACCTTATCTCTCTGCAACGGTCATCATCTTCCTTCAAGTATAAATAGAAGACTCAAATGGAAGAAATGACTACCGTTCTATTACTGCGATTAAGGCTCTGAAATATTCTGACATAATTTGTTCAATCTGTCATTCAAGTCTTATAGCAATTTGCGTTGTATTTTGTAAACACCTCTGATAGTATATCAAGTGTCCATTAACAATCATTCTTAGATTTTAAGTTTGTTTGTGAAGTCTCTTGTTTACACTACAGCATTTTTAACTTTCAGCAACAGCAGAAAACCGTGGCCAAAAGTGAAAAAACCGTTGCCTAAGCCTTTAGGCATCGGTTTTCTGGGCGTGGGATATACGGCCGTTGCCTTAGGTTTAGGCAACGGTTTTTTTACTTTTGGCAACCGATTATAATAACCGTTGCTAAAGTCCATCAAAAAGCAACGGCTTTAGTGCTGGTATTAGGCAACGGCTTACATATAAACAACATATAAATAACCGTTGCCTATATGTTTAGGCAACGGTTGTTTACACTGTTATCTAAACCAACACATAATAAAGCGTTGCCTATATGTTTAGGCCACACAGTGTGGTTTACATCCACTCTTAAATATTGACGATTATTTTATTAAAATTGAGAATTATCAAACTGATTTAAAACAATTACATTATATATTGATAAAAATTATTATTAGTCACTACATCAAATAATTACACTACAAAAGTATATAAAGCTAAACTCTATTTAAAGTTAAATATACAACATAAACACACACAAAAAACATTCCTAACTTGTAATTTCATTCCTATCTCTCATGACCACCCCTTTGGGCATGCTCATCAATCTGCAGCACACATATCTCATGCTTGATTTTGAACCTCTTGAGAAATTAACGCTTGACCTTATCTCAGGTATCAAAATTGGAAGCACCCTTTGACCCTTGTCATGAGATTTCATATTTATCTTAATGTTTGCTTCCTTTATAATTGCTCTGAAAATATTTAAGCACAAAAAAAATTAGAGATAATAATTTATGAAAACAACCATCAACTGAAAAGTCGATCAAATATGACCATAAACAAATAAAATGATGAATAGATCGATGATTTGTTAATAAATTTACCATCACATAGCCAATATATTAGATTTTTAGTGTACACTTTATCAAAAGGAAGGATTGCACAAAATTGGAGAATTTTTGGTGTATACTTTCATCAATGGTATATATATTCCCTGCTATGACTTATATTTTCTAACCCCAAACCTAATATATTCCTTGCTGTGACTAATATCAAAATAACATAAGACACAATCTCATCTTCAAGAACTAGTGTGCACCGCATCAAAAAACAAAATAAAACACCATACTATTCCCTTATAATTTGGGACCTCCTAAAAAGTGAAAATATAATAAAAAAACCATGGTCAGAACAAAGAAAACATAAAAATGAGAACTCATAATAAGTTCTAAATTGGCTCGTTCGGCACAGAAAAGAGAAAGAAACCACAAGTTGTCCTGCATAATGACTTAAGCAAAACACATTCCCAAAAGAACACAGTGAGACACTTCTAAGAATAAGGGATTTGAAGCAAGATAAAAATGAATGTGAGAACACAAACAAAATAAAAGTAAATTTAAGGTACAAATGGTAAAAACCAAATCCAATTAATCATGAGCATATTCAGGAGCCAAAGACGTACTAAGCATGATATAGGCTAATTACATTGCTGTTATTGCACAAGATAGTTGGGCAATGAATTATTTAATGAGTAAAACAGGACATATTCTTTCTTCTATCATAAATACACAACTAAATGAACATAACATCATGTCACTAAACACAAAATTCACTGTTATGCTTACAAACAACACACACACACACACACAAAATCACACATTAACAAATTTATAACTATAGTAAATCATTGCATAAGTTGTTACTGTGTTATAATAAAGTTCTCAAGCATATTAGGATCTTCTCAACTGTGACTTTTTTGGCCGTGTTTTTTCGACTTGATATATAATTTTAAAATGAAAATTAATATGACTATACTTATATTTTTTAAAATAGACTGACATAATTACATGGGGCGAATTTACCTCTGTCTGTTTCTTCGGCTTCACATCAGTGATATTGTCCGAGGAATATGCAGGAAGGGTTGCCTGAAAGCTTTCTGTGATGGCTTCACATCAGTGATATTGTCTCAACTTTGATATCACTACTATGTGTAAACTTTTCTGTAGAATCAAAAAGCAAGCAAATCTAGCAGCCAAAACACAAGAAAAATTAACCAAGTTCTCACTACCACAGACACAATGAATACTTTGCTACTGTTCAAAATTTTACAAATATTTTGGAAAAATAAAATGAAGCAAAAGCATACTCAAATTTGACTTTTTTTCCTTTTTTTGAAAAGGCAAAAAGTATTATATTGAAACAAACCCTTAGCACAAGACATGCTTCAGGTAGGTAAATTGTACATAGATACATGATTTGTGATAAGCATACAAGGGCAAACTACACACCCAAACACAAACCTTCTACAGGTTTGATAGCACACCAATACATGTAAAACGAAATTGATGAGCCCAACGCAGCAATCAAACAAACCAATCCAAGACTAAAGATAATAACAAGCCCCCCTTCTAATCACTAAAGACATGCACCAGCCTATAAGCTTTAGGAACAAAGCACACCAGTTTAAAATTATAGTATAAACCACAACACAAATTGGTAGCAGACCAATAGAAAAGCAGACCAAGGACCAGCGGCCACTTTCACAGCTAGGAGATAAAAAAACAAATAGAAGCAAAATTTAAACAAGAAAAAACTCACCGAAAATGTTGAACGAGATGCAATCGAGATCGAAAAGTAAAGCGGAAATGAAGTTCGATTTGACGGCGGAAACAGTTGCGAAAGCGTTTGCGACTTGAGGGAGTTATAGTTGTGGATCTGCAGCGGCGCCTCAACCATCTTCCAGTTCGAGAAGGCGGCAGCGCTAGGGTATACATGAGTTTCGATTGAGAAGCAGTAGGGTACGCGATGAGTTTGTACCTTTTCCCTTTGTTCAACCCTAAATTTTGTCTCTGTTTAATTTGATATATACTGAGAGCATTTTTTGTTTTTTTATTATAAAAAAAATAATAATTTATTAAAATGATGATTGCTGCAACGGTTTTGACTGTCTTCTATTGTCCACGTATTTAAACCGTAGTCTAAAAGGAATGGGCGACGGCTTTTGATGTCCACGCTTTCCGAACCGTGGCCTAAACTCAATAGGCAACGGTTTTGTAAAACAGAGTACACACGATGTTAAAATAGAGCAACACGTTAAGAAGCGTTGCCTATTACCCCTTTTAGCTACGGTTATGCAGCCGTTGCCTATAGTTTCGTTGCTGAAACTCAAAAATGTTGTAGTGTTAGTGAAACTTGAGCATCTGAGAAGTCTCTTGTTTAGTGAAACTTGAGCACCTGAGAAGTCTCTTGCAAGTGTGCTTGAGCAATTTGTAATCTTGTGAAGATTATAGTGAAAAGCTCTTGTTAGTAACAAGGGGACTGGACGTACTCTCGATTTGTGAGAGGAACCAGGATAAATTTTGTGTCTTTCTTTCTCTCTCTCAGCACCCTTCTTTTACTTTGTGTTTATATCCGCTGTAAACTTGTTTTAATCTGAAAAAGTTTTAAATTCTCAAAACACAATTCAACCCCCCCCCCCCCCCTTCTTGTGTTTTTCCACCTTCACTATCCACTTTGGATTTCTCAATGCTTCACTGTCATTGACTGGTTCTGAATCAGCTAGAAAGGCTAGATGTACAAGATCACCCTCTTCATTTACTTCATTATCAGCAACTACTTCACAGTCTTGTAATCTAGCAGGCATTTGTCTCTGCCTTTGTGGCCTTGAACTGCTAGCTTGAGTAGGACCTGCACTATCTTCACTGTCTTCACACATTATACTAGTTGTATGTATCTCCTTATTCTTACTCCAATCCCATTTCTTCACTTCATCAATTAGAACATCTCTGCTTATCACAATGTTTCTCTTCACTGGGTCAAATAGCTTGGATCCACCAGTGTTGTGATAGCCAACTAGTATCATCACTTCACTTTTGTCATCAAGCTTCCTTCTGAGTTGATCAGGCACATGCCTATATGCTACAGAGCCAAACACTCTTAAATGATTAATATTAGGCTTGTTACCAGTCCAACATTCTTCAGGAGTGATACCATTGAGCCTTTTAGTGGGACACCTATTTAGCACATATGTAGCAGTAGAGACTGCTTCACCCCATAGCTCTTTAGGTAGATTCTTACTATTAAGCATACTTCTCACCATATTCATAATGGTTCTATTTTTTCTCTCAGCAACACCATTTGACTGAGGTGTGTATGGTGGAACTACTTCATGTAAGATACCTTCTTTATCAAGCAAAGCTGTGAACTCATTTGACTTGTGTTCACCACCACCATCTGTTCTTAGAGTCTTGAGCTTACAACCACTTTGCCTCTCTGCACTTGACTTAAACCTCTTAAACACTTCAAATACTTCACTCTTTTTGTTTATTAGGTAAGTCCATAATCTTCTACTATGACTATCAGTAAAGGTCACAAAATACCTGTTACCACCAATTGAGTCTACCTGCATTGGTCCACATACATCAGAGTACACTACCTCAAGTAATTCAGTAGTTTTTCTATCTGAATCTTTGCTGAAACTGCTTCTATGTTGCTTAGCCTGCACACAATCTTCACATACTTCTGATGGCAATTTGATACTAGGTAAGCCAGACACCATTTTCTTTCTATCCATAAGGCTAAGATCTCTGAAATTCAGATGGCCTAGCCTGTAGTGCCATAACCATTCACTTCTCTTTTCAGCTGTAGCTAAGCATTTATGTTCCATAATGTCAAGTTCAATTTTGAATGTTCTGTTGTTTGACATTTGAACTTTCAAAATTAACTTGCCATTTGAATCATAAATTTTCATGATCTTTTCTTCCATCACTACTCTATAGTCTTTCTTAAGTAGTTGACCAACACTTAGTAAATTGCTTTTCATACCTGGAATGTCTAATACATCAGAAATTAGAGCACTTACTCCATCTTTCTTTCTGATTGCTACATCTCCAATTCCTTCAGCAGCAAGTGTTGAATCATCAGCAAACTTCACTTTGTTCTTTGTTGTATGATTGATCTTCACAAACCAATCTTTTCTACCAGTCATGTGAGTAGAACAGCCTATGTCTAAGTACCATTGGTCTTGACTGCTTTCAATTTCTTCTTTCAATGTTACCATCAGCAATGTCTCATTTTCTTCTTGCTTAGCCAGCTTTGCATCTTCATCTTGAGTTTCTTTCTTTTCTCCATTACACTCATCAACAAAATGACCATATTTTTGACAATTGTAACATTGAATGTTACTTTTATCAAATTTCTTGTAACCACCTCTACCTCCTCTTCCTCCTCTACCACCTCTATGACTTCCATTGTAACTACTTCTACCACCATTTTGTGATAAAGAACCACCTTCTTGAGATGAATTTTTGTTACTAGCATTGTTGTTACCTCCCTTCCCTTTATTCCACTTTCCCTTACCCTTCTTGGTTTTATTTGATTGAGCCTGCAAGGCAACTTCAGCTTTTGCCTTTACTGCATTTCTTTCATTCATTCTCTGCTCATGTGATTCAAGGGTACCAAGTAACTCTTCTTTGGACAAAGTTGACAAATCCTTTGCTTCTTCTATAGCCACTACAAGATGATCAAACTTTGGAGCCAAAGATCTCAAAATCTTGGCTACCACTTCCTTGGTAGTAATCACTTCACCACAGTTCTTGATTTGATTCACAAGTCTTGTGACTTTTGTGAAGAAATCAGCAACTGTCTCAGAATCTTCCATTTGAAGTAATTCATATTGTCTCTTATGAGTTTGAAGCCTTACCTCTTTCACTTTCTCTGCACCACCAAAAGATTGAGCAAGATAATCCCAAGCTTCTTTTGAGGATTCACAGTCACCAACTTTCTCAAAATTGTCAGCATCAACACATTGATGGATTATGAATAGAGCCTTGAAATCTTTCTTCTTTAACTCCTTGTGTGCAGTCTTTTCTTCCTCCGTGGCATTAGCTCTAATAGATGAAACACCTTCAGTTACAAGATTCCAAAGATCTTGATAACAGAACACTACTTTCATTTGTTTACACCAATTATCATAATTCTTTCCATTTAGGATTGGAAGATTTGCAGGGAAATGGCCATTAGGATGAGATGTCATCTTCACTTCACTTCAAGAAACACCCCAAGAATCTAAACCAGAAGCTCTGGATACCAGATGTTGGAACAGAAACACTAATTCTGATCTGCGGCTAGCACTATAGCAGCTCTGACTTGCTTCACAAGCAATCAGAATCTCACTAATGATTTGGAATGATTATGAACAAATGATAAGCACACACACACTCTATTTTGTGAAAGAAAATTGTTAGGAAGAAGATTAGAGAAGATGAGAGAAAAATAGGAATTTTATTAAAGCACCTTAGGCTAAACAGTTTCACAATTACACATTTTATAGCCTAGCTTAACTTGCACTTCAAGTAAGCATAACTAACTCAACTAACTTTTTCTCTCCTAACTGTAACTGATTCTAAAACACAAACATGGTACAAACAAAGCTCTAACTAACTAACAACAAAGTAGCTAGACAGATTACTTAGGGAGCAAGTAATAGCATTTAAATGAAATTGAATTACTCATAACACACCACCTAATTCATTTCATCTAATGCTATCACACCCATCATGTCTCTAAGTCTTTTGAACACTTCAACTTGAACACTCTTTGTCAGGATATCAGCTATTTGAAATTCACTCCTGCAGTGCTCTAACCTCAACAGTCCCTTTGTTACTTGATCTCTCAAGTAATGGTACCTCAGCTCAATATGTTTACTCCTACCATGTGATATTGGATTTTTGGCTAAGTTTATAGCTGAAACATTGTCAACCTTGATTGTCACTGCTTCTGAACTCACACCAGTTACCTCTTCAATCAATGTCTTCAGCCATGTAGCTTGAGTAGCACACATTGAAGCTGCTATATACTCAGCTTCACATGATGATAAGGCTACAAATTGTTCCTTCTTGGAACACCATGAGATAGGTGCATTATTGATGAAAAACATGTAGCCAGCAGTAGATCTTCTATCATCCACATCAGTAGATCTTCTATCATCCACATCAGTAGATCTTACTACCATGATCATTATAAAATTATATATTTTTTCTGACTAAATCAAACTATATATATTTATTTCCAAGAAAAATAACTCATTCTATTCTATAACTATTTAACTATTTATTTTCGTCAAAAAAAAACTATATCTTTATTTAATCAACTTTTATATTTTGCCAAGAAAAATAAAGGACATGGACCGGATTGTACCAAAAAAAAAAGGACATGGACTGGACTTATGTGGGTATGCCTATGCCATGCCATGGTCCTGACAGAACAGAAAACCCCAGAAGCCAAGACCTAAGACAACCAATAACTACAGAGATAAGTTAAGAAAATTGCTATTTACGCCCCTTGGGTTGCTATCAGGCCCCCCTAAAATTCCAAAATATCCCTAAATTACAGTTGAAAAAATATCGTCACGTAGGGAACAAAATTGCAAAAAACCAAAATTTCGTCTTCTAGGTGACAAAACACACAATTTCGTCTTCTAGGTGACAAAACACACAATTTCGTCTTCTAGGTGACAAAATTGTGTGTTTTGTGCCCAGATGTGCACGATAAGGCAGACCTACTACGTTTAACCAAAATTTCGTCTTCTAGGTGACAAAACACACAATTTCGTCTTCTAGGTGACAAAATTTCAAAAAATTGGCGTTTCGGTAACTACGAGACGAAATTGCGTGTTTTGTGCCCAGATGTGCGAGACAATGCAAGCCTATTATGTTTTAACATAATTTCGTCTTCTAGGTGACGAAATTTGTTTCCTTCGTTTCCTAGGATACGAATGTTTATAAGGGCATTTTGGTCACGACGGGGGGCCTGCGAGTAATACTAGGGGGCCTAAATAGCAAGCTTCTAAGTTAAACAATCAACTGAGAAGAAAAGTTAAATATTTGGTTATTTTTTTGACTCAAAGATAAATATTTGGTTTGTACCAAAAAAAAAATTGGTTAATCCCTCTTTAATTTAAACTTTTGTTTTTATAATGTTTTTTATTTTCAGTCCACACAATATTGTTTCTTCAACAATTTTAATCTTTCTATTTTAATTTGTTCACGAAATAGATGGTGGATTTTTCCATGCATAAGACCTTCATAATGTATGGTGCACAAATTTTATAAAATCCATGCAAAATTTTAAAAAAATTGAAAATGATTTGATATGTTATTGAGATCCATTAAAATTAACGGTTTATGAATTTTTATAGAATATCGTTAATTTTGATGAGTCTCACTAACATATCAAATAATTTTCAATTTTTAAAATTTTGTGCATGAAAAATCTATATGATATAAATTTTCAATGTAACGATCAATTTTATAAAATTTTTATTTATTAAAGAGAAATCAACGGACTTATGCATGGTGTACAGTATGATGCACTTGTGCATAGAGCTGGGTATACTGGTCGATGTCCGCGGGCCGATCCGTTTAACCTGCGGTCCGCACGGACTTTGTACCAATTTTTTTTGGATCATTTAAATTTTTGTCCGTATAGGTTAGACCGTTAAAACCGTGGGTTAAGTGGATTAAACCCGCAGGCTTGCGGGTTGGGCCGTTTAACTCGTCTTTTTTTAAATAAAATTATTTATATTTTTTTATCACTTTAACAATTTTGATTATTTAATATTTGTATTGCTATTTATAAATTTGAAATATTTTTGCATTTTATTGTGTCATGTTTCCTGGTTTGATGAGTGTTATATCTTGTTGGTCATAACTCCTAGATTATACTCGAATTCTTTGTCTTTTTGCTTGTTTTTTATTTGAAGAGTTTGGTCCACTAAATATACATCATTGATTAGATATAGAGTGAGTCTGTAAGCATTAAGTTATATTTAAAATTTCTTTTTTTAAAAATTTAATTTTAATTTTTTAATAGTCCGTGGGTTAACTGTTTAACCCGCGGATTAATGCGGACCGAACTTGGACTTAAATATTTTGACTCGTTTGCATTTGTGACGGGTTTGTCCGCCCCGCATAAAGTGCGGGTTTATACGGGGCGGGTTAAACGGGGCGGGCTAGCCCGTATACCCAGCTCTACTTGTGCACCATAACATTTTGGTTCCTTCAATAATTTTTTAAACTCAAAAGCAGTGATATTTGAATAATCAACACTTATAAATAAAAAATTTAATGTTAGCTTCAAAAATTGGTCATTTTTGTAATTAATTGATGATTATATATTACCATATTGCATGATATATCATTTAAAATCCATTAAAGAATAACAATTAAAAAATATGTTCAAAAGAAAATGATACTAATCTTTCTTAAAAAATATATTAAACACGTGACCATGTTCACACACACATGTATAAAATGATAAACTATTAGAAACTTATAATTACTAGCCGCCTCCGTGCCCGTTTGTGTGACGTGCCAGTTTGTATGATCTATATTCTCGTTTTTTTATTTGTTGTGATCGAAATTCTCTATTGTGCAAATATAAATAACTACTTAATCTCCTATTTTATTGGACTTAGTTAATTGATAACTACTTAACATCTTTTTTTTGTTGTGGCTAGTTATTAAGAAGAAAAAAAATATATATTTTTTTTTTACTATAACAAAACTAAAAACATACTTTTATGTGGAAGTTGTGCTTAGTTATTAAGAGAAAAAAAATTATTTACTAAAAAAAACTGAAAATCTATTTTTATGTGGAAGTTATTTTTCAACATATACAAATATTTAGTTTTTTTTTGTAGTTTTTTTAAGAGTAAAATAGGTATAATGGAAAAGTCATCCTAAAAATTTGTATCTTTTTTATATATAGTAATAGATAATAGATAAATATCTAATTTAATAATTTATGCATTTTTTTGTCGGAATTAGAATTTGTGAGCATATATGTTAAATTTTAGATATTCAATAAATTAATTTAGTTTCCAATGACCAATAATAGATAAATAACTATCAAAAAAGAAAGATAAATAAAACTTTGAATACCTGAAAAAATATTAAAGAAAGAAAAGAAGCAAAGAATAGAAGTGCACGTGCCATACGTTCGTTGTTCAGTCTCCTCTAGGGATGTCAATTTGTATCCGTTAGAGAGGATCCACGCGGGGATTGTCCCGTTCGGAGCTCCGAAAACAAAGATTTTTTCCCCGTGGGGACGGGGATGGAGGCAAAAATTCCCCCCCAGACAGTTCGGGGCGGGGAACGGGGAAGCTGCATCCGTCCCCACGGATTCCCCGAATCCGTCTATATATACTTAACTATATATTATTATTATTATTCTCTATAAACAAAAATAAAAATTATTATTATTATTAATTTATATATTAAATGTTGATTCTTTTTCAAAAAAAAAAATAACTGAAGAGTCAATCAATGTCATGATTTTCTTGAATAATTGCTTAATATTTTGTCAAAATTAACTTTATTTGTTTATTTTGGTTGGATATTTACCAATTACCAATAGTTTTGAGATATTTTGGTTTTGTATGATTATGCATACTTTGCTATACATTATGGAATATTTAATTATTAGATTTTGTATGATTAGTAGCCATATGTTTTTGCAACGTCTTTTTGATTATGAATGCATTATTTATGTGTTTTTTTTTTTTAAAGAACGATGCAAAATATTTGTTTTTTTAAATAAAAAAGGAAAAAATAACGTCATACTACTATTATAATTTTGACCGAAAAATATAATTTTTTGTTAATATTCGATATCAGTGGATCTCCGCGGGAACCGTGGGGATCTGTGGGGATGAGGATGAGGATAAATATTCCCCCGTGGGGACGGGGATGGAGACAAAAATTCCCCCGAAAGCAGTTCGGGGCGGGGAACGGGGATAGCTTCCTCCGCACATTCCCCGCCCCGTTGACATCCCTAGTCTCCTCTCTTCTTCTCTTCTCTTCTCTGTCTGTAGACATTGCTTTTTTCCCTTTTTCTACAAATTCCATTTTCACCTTTTATTTTCTTCTTCTTCAACTCATTCATCAAAACCCATTAAGTTTTGTCATCTAATCTCATTCATCAATTTTCATTTCACTTTATCAAAACCCATTTCACCAACCAAAAAAACCGCTCCAATTTTCATCCCCAAAACCCCCTTTTCCTATTATCATCTTTCTCTCTGTGACTGTGTTGAGTTTTGCCTCCTTTTTAATGGCTCTTACTCTTCACTATCACAAAACCCTTTCTTTCTCTCTCTATACTATACTTTTTCTTTTCTTCTTATCCTTCCTTTTGCTTTTGCTTCTCACTCACACCTTGATTGATTTTTCTATCATGGATTCTCTCACGTGTCAAGATGGTCTCAAAATGCAACTTTTTTTGATGGGTCGGTGATAAATGTTACTGGGTTGGCCGGTTCACCGCCGGCTCAGACAAGTGGTACTCCGTCGGGGATTCAGGGTGCCGGTGGAGGATATGGTGGAAGAGGTGCCACGTGTGTCTCTGATAATAATAAGCTTCCTGATGATGTTTGGGGTGGTGATGCTTATTCTTGGGCAACGCTTGATGAGCCTTGGAGTTATGGGAGTAAGGGAGGGACTACTAGTAAAAATGAGAGAGAGCTATGGTGGTGAAGGAGGTGGTAGAATATGGTTTGAGGTGGTTGATTGATACTATAGATGTTTCTGGTGATCTTTTGGCAATTAAGGGTGGAGGTGGTTCTGGTGGCAGCATTTATATTAAAGCTCATAGAATGTAAATCTCTTCCTTTTCCTTTCGATCTTATTATTGTTGCATTTGTAAATTTAGTTTTATGATATATATATATTCAATGGTTGTGTGTTATCTGCGGTTTGATTATATTTATTGTAAGTGATCATTAGATAATAGTGAGTATGTAGTAATTTACATGGATTGCTTGTGTAGTGTGCTTAGTGATGCTGCAGTTTTTTCTTCATTCTTGTTTGTGGTGCTAATGTTTAACGAATGTCTGCGGAGCGGTAATCAGTGGCGCGCAGATATATTTGAGCGGGAGCGGTAATCAGTAGCTAATCATATTAAATGATTTGACTAAATTTGCATAAAAGTTTACGCGGGAAAATCGTTAGTAAAGTTAGCTTTTTCCACGATAAGTAATCCATTTACAAATCACATCTGGTCCAGCATAACAAGTGTATATGCCTCCCACCGTCTAGGAAGGGTCGAAGAGGACGCGACACAACTAATAATGTCCTGTGCTAAGTGCAGGACCGGAACTGGCACAATTAGTGCCACTGGAGGTGGTGGGTTTGCTGGTGGTGGAGGTGGAAGAATTTCTATCCACGTCTTCAGTAGACATGACAATACGGATTTCTTCATTCATGGTGTGATACGGTCGTTATTATTATTTTAAACATTCAATGTTCTTGTCTTCTATTTCACTTCCAGTATAATTTAAGAGAACAAAATTCCATCTAATAGCTGACTAATCATTATAAGAAACAAGTACATGCATGCTATAAAAAAGCTTGTTCTGCTGTTTGCAGGAGGTGTGAGTCTGGGATGTGCTGGTAACGCAGGTGCTGCAGGGACATATTATGATACGGTCGTTATTATTATTTTAAACATTCAACTAGGTATGTACCCGTGCGTACGCACGGGACGCGCCTTCGGCGCGTTATATTTCGTAGGAGACGTTGGTCGTCAGGGTGTGATACAGATGTTAAAAAATATATTTAAAGTGAGATTAACTTTATATAATCAATTTTATTTAGGTTCAATAGGAAAAAAAAAGTTGTAATAAAAAAATTAATAAAATAGACATAAATTATAAGGACTAAGATAACTGAGACAAAATAATATTGATAATTAAACATAGTCATTATGTCACTGATTGGTGATAATATATAAAAGTTTTAATAAAGATACAATTAACACATTAAATAAATAGACATCGAAAATAAAATGAATGAAACATATAAGATAAACATAGATGGTAATTGTAATTTATATTAGATTCAAGATTGATTAACATAAATTCGGCTACCCAAAAGGTATTGTGAAGTTTCATCAAACTTAAACTTCAAAAGATCGCCAACTATTGGCCTATGTCGATCTAGTTAAGCATATTGGCCTCTCCCGATGTACTTCTCATTGGCTTGTCTTCAAGAAGAGAGAATTTTGTAATAGTATGAATAAGCAGTGTCATCGGAAATCAAAATCAGATCATCTTTGTTTTGAAGAGTTCTTTAAATTTTTCATCAACAATAACTTGTTTTCCGTGTACCCGATTAATTTAATTTTTTATCATCAACTACTTGTTCCTTATATGTATTGTAGTTATTTAAATTTTGCATAAACAAAAACTCTTTCCTCGTGTATAATGGTTAATATAAATTTTTCATTTGAAACAACTCGTTTCCTGTATACTATATTTTAACGTGTTTGGTGTATAATAGTTATTTTAAAAAAATTATCAATTTGTCATGTATATTTTACCAATTTAAAAAATTTTAAGAGCTATATTATGTTTAGTGTATATTAGTTAGTTTAAACTTTTATCAGCTTCTCCTTTGTATGAGAATTAATTTAGAATTTTTATCAACAATAAAGGGTGCTCAAATCCAAACAAATCCAAATAAAAACCGTAAACCGATCGGAAAAAATCAAAAACTGCAAAAAATCGAATATTTTTGGAAGTGTTTGGATGTCATTTAGTGAAAATCGCTGGATCGAATTTTGGATTAATTTTTCAAAATCGATCCAAACCTAACCAAACCGCATACATATTTTTTAATACTTATTTAATTTTTTATTAGTTCGATATATTACATTAACTAATTATTTGTTTTTAATTTTCTCAATAATACTTATTAGTTCAATTTAATCTATTTCTTTTTACTATTTCAAATATAATTGATAATTTTCATTGCAAAAAGTTAATTTTTAACATATTATATATTATATTTTACATCAAATAGAATATTTTACCGTGTCTTTATAATATTAATATTTAGTTAAAAAAAATTAATTTGTAATTTGGATATCCAAAAACTGATCCAAATTAAATCGCACAAAATTGAATCGGATTGGATCGGATTTTTTTATTAGCCATCCAAAACCGAACTGAACCGCGAGCAATATTAACTTTGGATCGGATGGATTTTGTCTCTAAATCGATCCAAACTGAACCGCGAGCACCCCTATCAACAATTGTGATGTAAAAATGTAAAATATTCATCAACAACTTTTTTCTTTTGCATAATAGCTAATTAATTTTTTTTATCAGCAACAACCTATTCCCCGTGTATAATAATTAATTTAAGTTTTTTATCAGCAAATTCCTTTTTCCCGTGTATAATAGTTAATTATAAAAAATTTCAAAATTTAATCATTTTATCCCGTGTACATAATTAACATTGTCAAAAAATAAAAACATTTTAATTTAAACAAATTTATTCACGATAATTTATTTTAATTTAAAAATATTTATTCATGATAATTTATTATGTGTATAACTCTATGAAGCACAGACACTTTTCGGATTAGGCATGTCCCGGTGTCAGACACGTGTCCGTTTCGGACACCAACACGACACCAACATTTATAATTGCATTGAATTGTGTTATTTTTTCAAATTATTATCGGTGTCGACGTATCAATATTTGTGTCGTGTCTGGTGTCCGTGTCTGTGTCGGTGCTTCATAGATAATGGACAATTTTGATATTTTTAGGAACAACAACGGGACGTGCCTTAGGCGGTCGTGGGGGCGTTTGGTCGTCTGGTGTGTGATATAGATATTGCAAGCATATGTGTATAAGGTAGTTAACAAATAAATACTGTGTTGGAGGCATTGTTAAATTGTCTAATAACCTCAAACATATAGTATAAAAGTGGTATAAATGGTATAAAAAATAAGTAATGTTGTATCCGTGTAAATTAACCATAAGGATTCACATAACAGTGCCTGAATAAGATTCATAAAATATAGTAGCCTTAAATTCAGAACATAGTTGGTGGTGATTTAAACACAAATAGTAGACATAATATTCATTGTAAGCAGTATATAGATTGAAAGGCACAAATTAAAAAGACACATTCAAAAGGTAGGTTCAAACATTTGTCTTGTTATAGGCAACATTAGAATACATTAAAAGGCTTAGGCAGCATTCCTAAATGGTTGAGGTAGAATATTGCAGTGAGCTCAAATGGAATGTCGGTTAGTTCAAACAGGAGGATGTGACCAGCTCGGGGCCTATTTTCCAATATGTTTCTCATAGAACCCTCTGTCTGCGGTTCTCCTTGAGCTACCAATGGTGCAGTTATAAGAGTAATTAGTTTGGGGACACTTAAACAAAATTTCATGTTCATGTTCAAGGTAGTTGAGGAAATGCTGTAAACAAAAACAATTGATAAGAATATATATATATATATAGGACATACAATGGTATAAATTTAGCAAATTGGATAGTGTTGATAATGATTTTACCAGCACTTGCATATACTTCACAATAGCCATAGACTTGGTCACCTTCTTAGACCATTTCACTATGTTAACAATTTCACCATTTGCATTTAGTTGCTCATGAAACTTTGATTGGTTGTAACATGATAATTTTAAGGAATGTTAGAATTATATATATAAAAATGAACATATGTATAAATGTGTGATATGAGATTACAGTGCCAAAGCTTAATAAACAGAAAACACAGTAATTATATGAGTAGTATGTTCCATTAATAAAGTATGAAATGTTAATTATAAGTTACCTATCGGCATAGTGGAATATATATATCAACGATGTTGAATTGATCAAAAAAGAAGGCTTAGTATAAACTAAAGTCATATGTAGCCAAGGCCCAAGGATTAAACTAAATTTGTATGCGGTGTATGAAAGTATTACCTGAATTTCTGGTTGATTATCAACTTCATTGTCACTTGAATCAAGATCAATGATTTCTGGTCCGGTAGCGGATTGTTGAGATTCTACATCATTTAAGACCATCATTGAGAAAGTGTTCTTAACAACTTTGTAATACATGAGTACTTTAGTTGGTTTAAGCAAACCAAAAGATGTTGCAACATGTTGGCCATAGAACATGAAATTCTCATGTTCTGTAATGTTGGCCATAATTTGATGCATAAAACCAAAACTGAAACTTGAAACAAAGTTATTGTGAGATGTTTCTAATTTTTTGATAGTTATATCCGCTCTCATAAACACCAAGTATGAGATGCTAGGATTATTTGCTACAAAATGGGTAACCAACATAGATACATATGTCTTGCAAATTCAAACAACGGTAAATATAATGATAGAAAGTAGAGATGGAGGAGGAGGAAAAGGCATCAAGTAGAAATGGCTGAAATAATTTCTCATCGTGGAACTAAAACCAAAACAGCCACCATAAATAATAAAATCACAATGTCATACACACCAAATAGGAGATGGTAGAACTATTTGAAGCCTAGTTTACACAATGTCATTACCTCTGCCGCAAGAAGCACCATCAATAGGATGTCATTATTCCTTAAAAGTGACATTATTCCTCACTAACCATATACTACATATTGTTGACACCCACAGCAGGGTCCGAAAATCTTTCTTCGCTTTTGCATGCTTCAATCAAGAGAGATTTGATGTGATGATATTCATCTCATATTGTAATATGAGAAAGAGTGTTTGTAAGCTAGGTATCAATAAACTTAGAAACAAATCCCTATTAAAATCTCAACCTATGGACCAATAGACTCAAACAAAATCCACATCCACAATAATAATCAGTGGATTTTGTAAATTACTCATTATTCAATACAAAATCTCAAGTTATAAGCATGAATAATCGATAAAAAATAGAGAAATGACCAAGGTGGAAGGAGCATGAACACACCAATGAGTGAAGCTTATGGTAAGTAGATTCTCAAAGAACTTGATTCGTAGGTGACATAGTGCTAAGCTTAGCCCCTTTGTTATGGATCTTAACAATGCTCACAAGGCTGGAAAGGAGAATCACAAACATTATGATTTGTGCTAATAAAAGAGAACTCATTTGAACGATTAGAAATAAATAAATCGGTACAAAACCAATGTGTAATTTAGTATTAGTATATATATATTATCGTTCACAATTGACATTTCAGGGGCTTATAATGTCATCGCATCTAACATTAGGCACCAAAACAACATGTCGATAAAAACGTTAGTAACAAAAAAGACTAATAAAGAGGAGTTACAATAGCAAAGAATTTGTACCGAAAAATTGATTAAGCATATGCAGCTGTAAAATGAAAATTGATTAAGCATATGCAGCTGTAAAATGAAAAACCTTTCTTGAACAGTGAGCTTGTAATTGTATTCATCTCAACCAAAGGTTTAGTGTGCTTGTGATACCGAAGTTTCACCTTTTTTCTTTAGTGTTGATGAAGCTGGAGAAGTAAAACATGGAAAACACTTGTGTCAGAGTGATGTCAGTAGTTGATGATGATATCACTACAATAAAAACAAACTTTGCAGACATGTAAAATAAAAACTGAAAATTTTTGGTGATGAGAATTTATAGCAACATTTTATCAAACACATGGTGTGCTTGTGTGAAACTGAAACAAACAACATAAAATTGTAAGAGGTAATTAAATTCCAACACATCAAATAAACAAAGAAAAAGATTTTGTAGTAGAAGAAGATTTTACAATAAAGAAATAGAGATGTTGAAAACAAAGAAGAAACCACAAATTTTACATTACAAAGATACAAATATGATTTTAGAGGAAATCACAAACTTGTTTTTCTTGTTCTTCTTCTTCTCTTGTTTTTGTTGTTTTTCTCCTTCTCCCATCGTTTCCTTTCACCGTCTCCATTGTAGTCTCAAAAGTGTGAGAAAGCAAAAGAAGCAATGAAGAATGAGAGAGAGGTTTGCAGAATGAGAGATCTGCAGAATGAGAAAAGAGAGATGTGAGAAATCTAAAAAATTTGAAATTCAAAATAAAGTGTTGTGTTGGGCAGTGTGTAGAGCATATACAAACCCAAAAATAACCTTCTCTTTAGTGATGGACCAAAAATTATTGTGTGTAAATACAAAGGGCATTATAGAGACATACTGAATTCCATTTGAAGAGAAATATGAAGAATTTGGTAGAAATATGACACAAATGTCCCCACTTGAAGGAAGGAACAAAAACGGTAAAAAAAATTAATGAGGGTCAATCAAGGTAGTTTGGTAGTATATTTTTATCTTAGATTTCACTTCCAATATAATTTTTGTCTTCTATTTCACTTCCAATATAATTTAAGAGAACAAAATTCCATCTAATAGCTGGCTAATCATTATAAGAAACAAGTACATGCATGCTATAAAAAAGCTTGTTCTGCTGTTTGCAGGAGGTGTGAGTCTGGGATGTGCTGGTAACGCAGGTGCTGCAGGGACATATTATGATGCTGTTCCTCGCAGTCTTACCGTTTGCAACCATAACCTTTCTACACAAACTGATACACTGCTGTTAGAGTTTCCTAAGGTGCCTCTTTGGACAAATATTTATGTCCAGAATCAGGCCAAGGCATTATTTCCTTTATATTGGAGCCGTGTTCAGGTGATTGATAAATTGAGTTTATTGAGCTTGTTGAAATGGAATAATGCATTAGCTGTTGGAAAACGAAGAAATTTTTGAAGAGAATTGAAAATAATCAGTGTAACCCTTGTAAGGCAAAAGTAAAGTCTTTATAACCATTCAGTTACAAACAATTAGTTATTATTGGCAGTGCGGGAGCTTGGAAATTTTTTTTCACCCTGTAGTTTTGACTTTTAAGTAATAATTTTAGTGCAAAAAATTAATAGAAATAGATATGTGAAAATCAAACTGTACGGAAGTGGAATCGAACCTAGGTGCAGGTAGATATATAAGGCCAGCTTAGCCACCGAGCTACCGTAAACAATTCTATATTTAAATACATCAAGAAAAAAATTGGGGGAGCCATGGCTCCCCTATGTCATTGTAAGAGATCTACAATTAATTATTGGAATTTTAAGCTACTGGATTTGGAGGACTATATATTGCCTTTTTATTGTTAGAGTGTTATTATTTTTATGTTGGGCAATATATTTTGAAATCATTATCATGAATTGACAGGCAATAATATAGACGAATCAACTTAGATTTTGTTTTTTACTATTAGAACTTTTAGAGGAAGTTTAGGTTGCTTCGTTTGGAGCGTTATAAATTATGGCTTTTAATGTCCTCTTTCAAATCATAATAATTGAATTTGAAGTATTGCAGAAATTTATTTTTCATTAACTTGCAGGTCGGCGGACTAATTCGATTGACCACTGGAGCTGTTTTAAGCTTTGGGCTTGCTCATTACAGTTCATCAGAGTTTGAGTCGATGGCAGAAGAGCTTCTGATGAGTAACTCTGTGATCAAAGTAAGCAGAAGTATAAGGCATTATTTTTTTCATGGAATAATAGTACTTACTTTAAGCCAAAACCATCTAAATTTCTCATATCACCTAATCAAGAGAGGCATTAACATTATTTCATGGTTTATTATTTATATGGCTCGGTTATTTTTTGAAGAACAAAAATATTCCCTTTCACGTTCTTTTACCATTTTTTTTAAGTAGATATTTGGAGCTCTTCGTATGTCTGTCAAGATTCACCTGATGTTGAATTCCAAGATACTTATAGATACTAATGATGAACCAATTGTTGCAACATCCTTACTTGAAGCTAGCAACTTAGTAGTTCTCAAGGTAGTTATCCTATCCGTTGCATTCATCTCATTTACTGCAGAACCTTAAACTTTATTGCTTACACTATAACACAAGCATATGTGGTGCTGGCCAGGAGTCATCTATTATTCATTCTAATGCAAATTTGGGAGTACACGGACAAGGTTTTTTGAACTTGTCTGGACCTGGAAATTTGATAGAAGCACAACATCTGGTTTTGTCACTATTTTATAGCATCAATGTAAGTCAAAGATTGAAAATTCTCATCTTTCTGTTTCTTTATAATATATAATTGACTGTTGAAGATTGTTCACTTTCTCACGTTGCCGTGGCAAACTAGGTAGATTGAAAATTTGGGTTGAGGTATTTTTTTATTCAAATGCAAAATTGGCATTATGAATATAGGTCAAACATAAGCATTCGATTTTTGTTTTTGAAGCAGCAAGCTTTAGAAAATTTTAAGCAATAAGTTACAGTTTAGTGATATAAAAGGGGTTACAAATTTGGCGTGATCAGTGGCGAATCTTCTTTAGGACAGGGAGGTGCCATGGCACACCCAATTTTTTTTTATTTTTTAAAATCTATATATTACATGTTTTCTCCACAAATGTCAATTATATCTAGTGGTGCAGTGGCAAGAGTCCATTTAGCGAGTAGCTGGTTTAGTGATCGATCCCGATAGTTGCCATTTTTTTTGTTTCCAATTAGTTTATTATTGAAAAAATGTGAGGAGAAGGTTTGAACCGTGCACGTGACATAAAAGGAAGCGATTATACCAAGCTGCAAAGTTTGTTCTGTATATTAAATGTTAACTAATACATATTTTAAATATGGCCGCCTCAAAAATATCAGTCAAGCTCTGCTACTGCGGGTGTTGAAGCTTTATTGTGCGATATTTTGTATGCAAGTGTATCATCAATAATCAATAATCAATAATCAATAATCAATAATATTGATAAAGACCAAAATAGGTCTACTTAGGTGCTTCAAAACTTAACCGGTAAAAGTTGAGTTAGTATTGAATAGGTTAGTGGCACATTAAGAGATAATAAGTTAATATTCTAGGCAAAAGTTCTGTTTCACATAGAAAGTTCTGATGACTAGATTAATTGAATTAAGTAATATATTCTTTTTCTTTCTAGTTTCTGCATCTTTTATGTTGAGGTTTAGCAGTTTTACCCTATTGCATAAATTAATATTGATATTCCGTAAACCCACTTGGGTTGGTCTGGTGGTATTGGATTGAGACCTGGTAGTGTGCTCCTCCTTAAGGTCTCAGGTTCGATTATCTCTGGTGCCAATTTGAGTGGGCTAATTTAGCTTCTTCAAAAAACATATTGATATTCGGTAGTTACCATTTTTTGTAGTATATTTCTGAGCATGTTAATTCAAATTTTGTATATGTTACCACTCTGTCGGTGTTTCCTATTTTTAAATTTAAAAAAAATAGATTATCTTCTATTTTCGAGGTGTCAATTTGTTGCATCTATATCTCTTTCAACAGAGGACATGTCAGTTGTATTTTGGCTAAGGGTGACTTTTCGTTTCACGGGAATGTCATCATTTTGATAATCTTAGATATTCATGCCACACCTGCCACTCTTTTTGGCAGATGTCAAATATTAACGATCCTGACTTTCAGGATTAGAATTTAGAAGATCATTAGGTTATACCAGAGGGTTTATGTTTCGAGGGGGAAATCATTTTGATTTATGTTCCCTCTATGACTAGCCTTACTAGGAGTTGAGGGGCGCTTTGTAAAGTGTTGGGCTTAGAGGATTTAGCTTGTGTCTTGTGACCCCTTTTTTCTGTAGTGCGTGGCGTATATTTTGTGTGTGACCGCTTATTTTATTTTATTTTATTTTTTTTGAACGGCAAAAGTATTATTAATTAATAATATAACCGATCTCTGCACAAGACGAGCAAAGATCGGGAAAAGTAGAACTACAATACAGAGGTGCCGTATATAAGCGGAACACCAATGAAAAAAGCCAAAAACAGACCTAACCTAATAGAAATACACTTCTAATCCCATTCTTAGAAGAATACTCCTCAGCCTCCAGACCACCAAAGACCAGCAACTCGACCCACAAAGATGTCACTAGCCTCTAACTCCCGCTCTCGAATCAAAAGTGAACGGCCCATCAGAGTCCAAAAAACAGCTCTACAAGCCGAAATTGATGGGGAAACGGTAGAATGAAGACCTAGGCAGATAAGTTCCAACTCGCAGTTCACCTCTAAACAGTCAACACCGACGCGAAAATAGCCAACTGGATAGAAAGAAACCTGCAAATCTCAGCAGATTTGGACACCATCAGAAATTCAAAATAGAATTTCTGCAAATCTCAACAGATTTGTATTTGAAAGCGGTCAGATAATCTCGTATCATGGAAAGCCAATCACACACGGCATCAACCAAACATCAGCAGTACTAAATCCAACACCTCCACATCAGCACCTCACCATCACACCCCACATCAGCACCTCACCATCACACCCCACATCACCTCCATCTCAGCCGCCACCAACATGGCCGACTCAAATCCGTCCCAAGCACTACATCCATCACCACCTCAAATCCGTCTCAACCACTACACCCCTCATCACCTCCATCTCCGAACCGTCGCTATCACCACCAAAATGCTTGAAGCAATAACAGAACCAGATCCTTCTCAGGAAAACAGAACCATTCCAACCACTAAAAAAAAAAAATTAAATACAAAAAGCAAAGAAATAACACATGCGCGTGAACCAAAAACACCAGGAAACAGAACACGACGCGCAACCAAATAACACCAGCACCACCACCACCGAAAAACTCAGATCCAGAAACAGTAGCAGAGTAAAATGATGGTGAAGGAGACCACCACAGAACAGAGCGAAACCATTACCAAGAAGATCGAAAAAGAAACAAAGCGAAACAGATCGAACGGAAACAGAGTGAAACGGATCGAAAACAACCACGAACCTCGCCAGAACTGGGGAGCACACGACCAACAGTAACAAAACCGCCGCGAAAACTGCCATATACCCACTGCCGGCGATTGGAACAAACGGTGGTGCGGAGAGAAACCCATCTCATCGCACCACCACCATATGTTACCTTACAAAAGCATGTTTTTCTTTTTAACAGTTTTTTTATGTTTTTAAAACTATTTGTTACAATTAATTTATAAATATATGGAAGTAAGGGTGCCACACATGCTCACATGAAGATTCGGCACAGATAACTTATATATTGTCTTCTTGTTTCTTGTATATTTATGCAGCTTGGGAATTTAAAATTAATTTTTCGACCTTTAAGCTTTCTAACTATATTTTATTATTTTGTACTAACTAA
The DNA here is from genome assembly GCA_030408175.1 of Trifolium repens. Taxonomy (NCBI): domain Eukaryota; kingdom Viridiplantae; phylum Streptophyta; class Magnoliopsida; order Fabales; family Fabaceae; genus Trifolium; species Trifolium repens. The sequence continues at coordinate 42,670,220 of CP125839.1, forward strand.
ATAATTGTCATCTTCAAAACGTAAAGGTTGGACCTGGATCTGTTTTAAGAGGTCCTTTGGAGGCTGCTGCTGATGATAATATGTAAGTTTATGTAAAGTTTAATCAGAAAGTTCTAGCGTGCAGTTTATTTTTGGGGGGTTTAACACCTTGTTTTCATTATTTGTGTAAAATCATAGGACAAGGCCATGGCAACTCTACTGTGAACATGAAAATTGCCCTGTTGAATTGCTTCATCCTCCTGAAGATTGTAACGTGAATTCTTCATTGGCTTTCACTCTTCAGGTTTTTCATTAGCCCCACTTGTATATTTAATTTTTGTACCGGTCAGAATCAGATCTCTTTCTAATAAGAATAGTAATTGTCTTGTGTTGCTGCTGCAGATATGTCGGGTTGAAGATGTTAGTGTTAAAGGCACAATAACTGGCTCTGTTGTGCACTTTCACTGGGTTAGAAGTGTCGAAGTTGAATCTTCTGGAGTGATCAGTGCATCTGGGCTGGGTATATTGTCACTGTCCTCTAAATACAACTCCCATACTGAATTTCATGCATACCTTGAGGGTTTGTGTGCAATTTCAAGGCTTTAATGATGCTATATTAAATTGTTATTTGGATTGCTTGCAGGTTGTACTGGAGGGTTGGGTAAAGGAAGGTATTTCGAAAATGGTATTGGTGGTGGAGGCGGGCATGGAGGATATGGTGGAGATGGGTATTACAATGGAAATTTCATTGAGGGTGGTACCACATATGGGGATGCTGATTTACCATGTGAACTTGGTAGTGGCAGTGGAAACTGGAAATGATACAGTAGCCGGTGCAACTGCTGGTGGCGGCATTATTGGTTAGATCTGAATTAAAAATTGGCTGTGGCAGAACAAAGTATTGCTTCTTAACATTCTCAGGCAAAATAGTGATTTTGTATAATTATTATCTTGACCTTGACAGTGATGGGTTCATTGGAGCACTCATTGTCAAGTTTGACTGTGAATGGTTCACTGAGATCTGATGGAGAATCCTCTGGAGAAGGCAGGATGGTAGGGTGTCAAGCATTGGCCCTGGTGGAGGCTCTGGTGGAACTGTTCTGTTGTTTGTTCAGACATTGGCACTTGGTGACTCTTCCATGATATCAACAGTTGGAGGACAAGGAAGTCCTAGTGGCGGCGGGGGTGGAGGTGGCGGAAGGGTTCACTTTCATTGGTCTAATATTCCAGTTGGAGATGAATACATCACTTTAGCGAGTGTTGAGGGAAGCATTATTACTGGGTTGGTATACAAAAATTTATGCTTTAGTCTACTGCATTTGTCTTATGCATCTGTTAGTGAAGATTGACCCAGTTCATCAATTATTTGATTCTGAGTTAGAAGCTTATTTCTGGAATATAGGTATTATAAAATATGACTTGGTTTGGCTTATGACTTCTTGGTATAAGCCAAAAGTGGAGAGCAATTAATGTTACTCTTTCTAGATAAATTGATGTCCACTTGAAAATGGTATATAGTAGGTGAATCCTGGAAATAAAGTAAAGCCCTTGAACTTGTTTGCCATATAGCAGATAGACTGAACTTATTTTAAGGTTTTTTTATGGGTTGGGGCGGGGGGAGGGGTTGGTTGGAAATTTTGTAATTATATACTTTACTTGCAATTTTGCTTAAATTTAATTAATTACAGGGTTTGTGATTTAAGTTTCGTAAACTAAAAGCTATGCTTTGGTTTTATTTTTGGGTCATCTAGCCGATCACTTTTTTAAAAAATAATCCAACGCGAGTACTTTTTTACAAGAACTTGACTGTTTATAACTAACACATCTCATTCAGAAGGTTCTGACCATAATTTTCAATTCTTGTTTTTTTGGGTTACTTTTAGCTAATGTAAAAGCGTCTGATTCTACATGTGTGCATAAATTTTTATTTATATAGACCAATTTGGTTGATATTTTATTTCTTATTTCAGAGGCGGTTATGGTGGAGGTCAGGGTCTTCCTGGAAAAAATGGATCTATCAGTGGAAAAGCGTGTCCTAAAGGGCTTTATGGTATCTTCTGTGAGGTAGATGATTCATAATCCTTAACCATTCTTGATAATTATTTGTGCAGTTGGAGTTGGGTTTAGAAAATTTGGTGGATGGACATCACAAACTTCAGTTCTTTGTGATCTTTTGCTGTTGGTTGTGAGATAAAGAGATGACTTGTATTTATATCTCAGATGAAATTTTGCAGATAAAATTCTCAGTTACTTAGACTTACTTGCAAAATCTCCAAAAGATAGTCGAAGCCTATCTTTGGTATCATGATGGGTATGCCAGAATCATGGTGACCCGCCATGATTTTGTAAAATTCACTCTTTTTAGTTTATGCAAAATCACGATAGGTCATCGTGATTTTGACATGACCCCGGTAATACCAAAACTGCACAAAGAACACATAATTACTTGGTAGTACTAGTAGCGTAAAGAGGTTCTAAGTAAGTCTTTGTTTCTAAGTAAAATCCATGATTGACTTATGGAGCTGCAAGAGGAACTGGTCAAGTCACATAACATTCTTTTGTCCATTGATATGATATGATCTGTAACTACACTAATATAGCAGCGTGAAAATTACATAAGGTACATGTTAAATAAATAATTTCACATATTATGCTGTATAACCAAATGAGGATTTGTCAAAAAAAAAATAAAAAAAAAATGAGGATTTCAAAAATAAATCATTCAAAACCAATCAGCTGAATCATGCATGATACATGATTCTGTTTCTAAAATCCAAATTTGTCTACATTGAAGGCACAAAAGCACCTACAGATTTTAGGTTGTGTTGCCACCTTGAAATGTTTCTAAATTGCAGCAAAAAATAACAATAGAGGTGCCTGAATGATAGAACAACTCAGCTTTGGCATACTAATCTGATGAGTTTATATGCATCTTGAAGGAAAAAGGTTTTTTTTGTTTTTTTTCTATAATTGTTGTGTAATTTTGTTTAGTTTTGTTGTCATTGATTATTGATTCTAGAGTGACATAACATTGTATGCTTACGTTTACGTGACCTTTACAAAAATGCTTACACGATTGTTAATTCGGAGAATATATGTGTCTTGAAGGCTGTGAACAAAAATTTCTAAAATGTAGACCATTTATTGAGCTTGGTGGATATGCTTTTTAAAAGGGTATTATGGTGGTACGACACTTGCACTATTGATAGAAAATCAAATGATCAAATGTTTTCAGTAACAATAGTATTTGTTGAAGAGTAACGACAACATAAACATTTTTTGTAACAGATGATCATTAAAAGGGAAACGATGTAACCTTTTACAAAATTAAATGATCTATTTGCTACTTAGAAAAACCAAAAGTATAGTCCCTTTGAGAATAACTCAAGTTGATAGAGACATGCTATATATGCAGGACCGCCAAAAAATAGAACCAAACGAAACAATACTTAAAAAACTTACATGATCAATGATCAATTTATTACAAACATCTATCTATACAATATAAGAAAGTTGTTGTCCCTGGTAAGGACAACAATAACCTTGCTTAAGAAGCTGCCACTTGGCAATATTGAGGGCAATTGATGTCCAAAATTTTAGTAACTGAACTAAATGAAATTTCAACCAAGCCATTTTCCAACCAAACCAAGCCATATTTCATTTGTTGTGAGAGAGTGGGTCGCTTTCACATGAGCCATGATTGGATTTGGACCAAGCCGGTTCGGAAATATTAATAAACAATTGAACTTCCATCAAATTTTGTCTTTGGGAAAACAACTTTTATGTTTGACAGCTACAGACTGCCATTTGAAGTGCAAGTGTATTTTGTACAAAACAACACTCCATCACATGGAGAAGTCCATTTCAGTTCTGTTCTGCAGCGAAAAAGTGGAAAATTGCTACACAGAGAAGGTAACTTGGTCTTCTTCTTCATTCATCTTCAAACCATCTTCTTCATCTTCACTGCTAAATTTCAAAATCGAACCATCTTCTTCATCTTTAAACTGTAATGTTGTTTGTTTAAAGTTCGATTTTCTTCATCATTTTCCTTTAGATCTCAAATCATATATGGTTGAATAAAAAAGTTCTTTTTGTAAGTTATATTTCATGTTGATTTTCTGCATTTTTTTCTCTCAAGCGCGCATCTTGACACTGTAGCGCGATTTGAACAAATTTCTGGATGTTTGGGTATCTGCAGAATCGAATCTCAAAAACGCAGATTAGATCTGATCCTCCACTTAACATCTTCAAGCTTCAATTTTTATCTCATGAATATTTTCTCCTTATTTTTGCAGATTTCGTGGAAAAAAATTGAAGTGGAAAAAATTGCCATTATGGCTATATGCCAAGTACTTTTATAATCACTAGGTGATTGATTTTGGCTCAGACACAGTCATTATGTTCTTTACATCCTTGGGTACTTTCAGTGGCGACTCTAGGAATGTTAGAGAGTTTGGGCAAAATTTTGGAGGGTATTTTTTCAACCCAACTTCGAGTACAATAATATTTTAAAGGGTTAATAGGCTTTTTGATATTTTAAAGGCCGGAATGAAACTCTCATCAACCGTTGGTATTCACTGAGTGGTCTTTTATATTTATAATGAGAAAATATTTTTTTGTAAATAAAAGGTTAAGTTTTAAAATAAATTTTAACTGCGTAATCTAACTGTCCGCTTTCGTGTGTCCAACGTGTTACGACACAAAATCTTATTTATGAAAATAATTACTTTTAACTACTAAAAAAGGTACCGTCAGTTGTCGCATGTTCGGTACCGAATTTTAAGCGTATAAATGTCCGATAAAGTTTGATAAATGTTCGGTACCTTTTTGAAAACTGAATTTTTCCTAATTGATAAAAAATTGCTTTCGCAGTGTTTAGAATCAAAAACTGAATTTTTCTACAGTCAGATAAAGTTTTCATTCTTTCAAATTGAAACCGGTATCTCTGTGTTTCTACTTTCGCAGTAAACTATGAGTTCTAAAAACAAAATTAATTCAGGCCTTAAACAATTCTCATTATAAACATTTATTTTTGACTCAATGAAATACCGTTGAAACGACGATCCTTACATTCCGGACTCTATAAAAAAAATAGTGGGGCAGCAGCCCGGACATGTGCCCAGGCATGCTGGGCGTTAGAATCGCCACTGGGTACTTTATTTGGACCAAAGGATTTATCCGCTGCAGCCCACTCTGAGGCTTTTTGATGCTTACTGCATTGATTTAACCTACTACCTAATTTGGTAAAATTGGTTAAGTTATTTTTGAAGATTATCTTTAGCCTAATCTGGCTCCAATACCGAAGACATATCTTAGCAGCAAGTCAAATATGTTGTTTGACAAAATTTGACAAAGGGGGAGATTGGTGTTCCCTTGGTTGTCATGAATTTTGATCAAACAACATGTTGAGCAAGATGTCTTGACATCTTGCCAACAGAGGACTGTGACATGTTGCTTCTGCAGAAGCATATCAGTTCAGATAATTAATGTCTGTCACAGTCCCTCAAGATTTAGTTTGTTAATTACTTAGAGATGAAGATACAATACGCCAACGTCCTAGTTGGAGTATATCTCTTAAGTAAAGTTTGTTATGGCGCGCGTTTTTGTTTGTTGGAAGATTTAAAATATATCCAAACAAATAATGTGTGTTACAAGATTATCAACTCAACCAAACAAATAATAAATCAGAAGATTATTTGTTTGCGCGCCACAGGATTTTTGGAATAGCTTGAAGAAGTTACAAAAACAAATATTTTATCTTTTGAAGATAAAAGATTTATTCTCAACAAACTTCAACAAACTTTCCTATTATTTAGCTTAACTCTATCTGAGTTTGGAAGCTATAAATAGAGATCCAAACTTCAAGATTATAGTTATAGTTCTAAGTGTTTATTGAGTCCTTTTAATTTGTTCTTTGTTTTTGTTGTTGTTGTTATCGTGCAACTCTTTGCACTGCAACCGAGAGTTAATCTCATTCCTCCAGTTAGAGTAATTGGTTGGGGAGAGTCACATATTTAGGGGGAGTCCTAAATAATTTCATTTGGGTAGTTTTAGTGAGAGGCTTTGAATAGGGGCTATTCAAATAAGACCTAGAGACTAGAAACTACGGCATAGTGAAGGTAATTCTCATGGATTGGTATCCCCCAGATTAGGTGTTTTGACACTGAACTGGGTAAACAATTACTTGTGTTCTTTTATTGCTTTCTGCACTTTATTATTATTATTATTATTATTATTATTATTATTATTATTATTATTATTATTATTATTATTATTATTATTATTATTATTATTATTCTGTCGTGCCACAAAGCTGAGCAAGTTGTCAAAGCATCTTTCTTAACAACTTGTCCACCGGGGTTCTAGAATTTCAATGTCATTTTTCACAAACATACTCAATGAACATACAATAATGTGTGCAAAGTTTTGCAGCAACAAAATTTTAAAGTTGAGTTGATCAAGACACAACTTTTGTTTCTCGTAAAAAATTAATAACATTATAAAGTGATTATAGAAGAGTTATTTTCACACAACTTGTAGTTTCCCCTGCAGAGTTTATTACATCGACGATATATATGAAATTGGACATGAAATTTAGAAGGAAAATTAAATGGTAAATTAAAAGGAAAACAATTACACTTCTTATTATAATGATACAAGATAAGGAAGCTCTCCACTCATAACATAATAAAAGATAGAAGAGAACGTGCACACATGCATTATTGATAGATCAAACTCGGGCCTTATTTAGTACATAACAAACAAACATATAAGCAGGGAACGACCAAGCAGATGTATGACCCGTACGTAAAATGAAAGATAGATAGTGGATAAGAGATTAGATTACTAAGGTAGATAGTAATCAATCTCAATCAGAATGGGTGAGGATTTTCTGCACCAAACCCTCAAGGAAGAATGGTTCGTCATTGGAAATGGGGACTGCAGAGTCATTAGCGTTCCAAAGAAAAACACCGTAGATCAATTTCTTTTTCACGAGTTCTTTACACCCTTCAATGAAGACTTCTTCTGTCATCTCACCATGAGCGTCATTTGAATCAGTGCTATATCCGGCCAAAAGTTTTTTAATATCGTAGACCTTTGATTGTTCACGAAACAATTTGACAAAGTCGTCTTTTGATGCCACCTTCTCGTTGTAGAATTGGTAATCAACAAAATCAATATTATCGGCAGTAACTTCCTGGTACAATCTCTTGTAGTGGGGTGAGGAGTCTTTTGATGGAGCAATAGATATGAAACGATTCCTTGGGAAAACATCCTTGACGTTTGTTATAAGTTTCCCAATGCAATAGGCAAAGTCAGCTGGACTAGAGGATACATACTCATAATTAATATCAATACCATCAATTATGACATTGCAACCACAACTGCTATTGTAACTGTCGTCAGTGTAATCTGAGATGATATCTTTGATGGTTTCTGTCGCTTTTTCAATCCATTTGTCTTTTTCAGCCGGATTGAATGCAAGTTCAAGGCCACGACCTCCAATGCTTATTATGACCTTCACTTTTGGGTGTGTGTCTTTAAGGGACTTCACCTGATCAGCACCGAGGTTACCATAGTCCCAAGTACGCTGGAAATTTCCTGTGCCTTTTTTGTCGTCATCAAGATCCTCTGTGGCAATTCCGAGAATGAAGTGGAAGTTAGGGATCTTACCATTGATGATTTTAGTTGGGAAAGTAAAGTTAGCTGGGTAATCCTTCACACCAATGTATTCCCGAAAAATTGTTGGGTTGACAACGGCATTAATGACACCAACATCGATGGAATGAGACATCTTGTCAATTCAATATTTTTGGAGGATTATATAGCTAGATAGATTGTTGGTTTGGAAGGATGAGTTGTGATTTATTTTCTAACGCTTGATGCACCTTTTATAAGGCAATGGATCACATATAGGATGGATTAAATTATTCAATTAATATATACATACTTGATTAATTAGTTAATTAATAATCTTCTATTAATTCAAGTAATGACATTTCAATCTGTTTGTAATATTATACTTCAGGAATATAGCCTTACATGTTACCTTATTCATTTTCACACTACGGTTGTTAGGGGGGATGTGTATAGTGAATAAAATATATAATCACACCCTCCTAAATTATAAAGGAAAAAAATTATTTTTTTTGTCCTAAATTATAAGGAAAAAAACTCTTTACAAGAATAATTTTTACTTATTTTCATAAAATTAAATGCAAATTTTAATTAATTTTTTTTCACACTCTCTCTTCTCTTCTCATGCCTTATTTCAAGAAAAACTCCACAAAATCATACTTCAAATTCTCATGATTTGATTTTCTTAATAAATGTGATTTTTTTTTCTCTTATAATTTGGGAGGGAGGGAGTATGTATATAGTAAATTTTGGCTTTTGATCAGATTCTCATAGTATATTGATTGGTATTTTTTTTTGACAAAATATATATTTATTGTTATTAACTAGGTGAAAATGAGACAATAAATGATTTAAGTAAGTTCAAAATGAGTTTTTTTTGTTGGTATATTAGCCATCTGTTTCTAGGATAAGGGTAGTAGTTAAGAATTGAGTCTAAAGATAAATTATTTGTTAAACATAATTAATCACATGAACTCAATGTCTTAATTAGTTGAAAATGAACTCATATTTGTTAGTTACTTCGTCCGTATTAAAATATAATTGATTATTTTACAGAAAGGGTCGAACTCTCGTTCTTCTAAAAGGAAAAAAGGAAAAAGGAAAAAATTTTATGAGAATAAGGAAAAAATTTCTTTGAAAATGATTTTTTCCCTTATTATTTGAGACAAAAAAAATTGTTTTATCCTTTATAATTTAAGACGGACGGAGTATGTCACAATTTTATTTTATTTATTTTGCATTGGTGTTGTAGGAGCTTATAGATATGACTCATTTTCACAGTATGGTTGTTACCGGGAATTGCTATCCTAATTAATTTATTTTTTTAATAATAAAGCTATTAATATAAATAATGATGATAATAATATTAATAATAATAATAATAATCAAACGATTGGATTAGAGAAATTTATCGTGAATAATGAGATATTACGTGGAATAACTCATTTTAACTCATTTCAAAGTTACTATGGAATCAAAGTATCCTCTCCACACACACACACATATATATATATATATATATATATATATATATATATATATATATATATATATATATTCTAATTGTTAGAATTTCAATTTTTTTATGTTGAATAATTCGTTGGACTGATCCTTGGTCCCGTTTAACATCTAATGTGCTATCCAGATGCCGTATCCGAGTGGGTCTCGCCCCCCACTAACTCCCCATTACCTCCAGAAGTTAAACTCTATAAATATCATGAGGTCATGGACATTCATAAAGAACATTCACTTCTTCATCCTTATATCACAATTCTATAATAGAACTACGTAGATTTAATTTTCTAATGACTGAGGGATACGTAGGATCAGAGACCCTATCTGTAGACCTATAACACAAACAACCCACATCAACGTTAGTCACACGGCTGACCTGATCAACCCTTAAGTTCTAGACAAAAACAATCAGGGCCCGTTTGGTGCGCATGATATGATAATGACAGGATATGATATAAAACAAGATAAGGATAGGATATGATATGAGTTGGATAACAGTTATCTTCAGTTATCCTATCATCTGTTTGGTGCATCCAGGATAACAAACATGATAATTATCATATCATGTTTTTAATACATGCATTGCTCATAAAAATATGATAAGATATATATCATATTTAAATGACAAAATTAACCTTATAAATAATACTTTGAATTTTATAAATAAAAAAATTAAATAAGCAATCAAATAATATCATGAGCAAGTAAACACGACAAACTCATTATATGAAACATGATCAAATAACAAACTTATTTATATATGTTAGATAAGCTAAATAAATATATATGATATAACTTATATATAAATAATAAAACTACCATTCCAAGAGAATTATATTTAATTTATTATAAAATTTAGATTAATATCCCTAATTTTCAATTTTTAATAATTATTTTATTTTAAAAATATTGTAACTTTAGTAGAATTTTGATTTTTAAGATTGTATAAATTAAAAAATAACCCATGTGAGAAAATTGTGTATATATTTAAAAATTAATTATTTTATTATTAATTTAATATCAAATTATTTTATTATTTATATTTTATTAATTTTCATTTTTTATTTAAAATATATTTTATAAAATAAATCAGTAAATTATTTTCTTATCCTATCCTGTTGGGAACCCAGCTCAAATTCAGGATAAGAATTTTTACTAGACAGACAGGATAGGATAAGATTCATGATTAACTTATCATATCCTGCTGCTACACCAAACACTAGATTAAAACAGGATATGATACTGTTATCATATCCTGTCTCTTATCCTGCGCACCAAACGAACCCTCAATGTCTCTTTAAAATGAAATAATCTCAAATAGGCCATGTATAATCAATTTTTTCAAAACTTATGTTCACACAATGGTTGTTACAGGGGAATATAAACAATATTTAATAAAACTTTATCAATTTTTTAATTAAGTCAATGGCATAGATTTAATTTTTTATAATCAAGTTTCATTACTTCTTCTCAAAGTTATATATATATGGGGAGCAATCTATGAAGCCCAGATACGTGACACGATACTGATACGATACCGATACGGCAATACGAGAAATTTTAAATATCGCGATACGATACGACTGCGATATGTTATTTAAAAATTAAATTTTAAAATTAAATATATAAATGCACAATATATAAACATAACTAAAATAGATATTGATAATCATTTAATGTTCAAATTACTCAAAATGAACAAACAAGTGACAATTATATATCTTAACTACTATCCAAAAAAGACATCATTAGTTCTATCACAAAAAAACATCATCAGTACTACCCAAAAAAGAAATAGTTGGTTATCCATAAAGAATGTCATACTCTAACATTTACTACTTAAGAGGAAACACAGATTTAATCAGTCTTCTCTCATTTGTTTCCATCATCAAAGAACACTAATTGCTCGACACTTCTTCGGTACGCGTATCGGAGAAGTATCCGACACGTATCGGTCATTTATTTAAAATAAAATAAAAATTAATTTCCCGATACTTCTCGGATACGTGTATCGAGAGTATCGGACGGATATCGATATCGGATACGTATCGGACACGATACTTTGCCATTTTTAGAGTATCGGGGCTTCATAGGAGCAATGGTGTAGTTAGAATTTTTTATTAAGCTTGGGAAATATTTGAGTTAACAAATAAATCTCAAATTTATATAAATTAACCCTTAAAAATTTCAATTTATCTCGGTTTTAAACAAAAAGTCTTAGTTTTACCCTTAGTTAATTTTGAAATAAGTCTTAAACAAAAACACTAAGTTAACTTAAACAAAAACACTCAATGTCTCTTTCAAATGAAATAATCTCAAATAGGCTATGTATAATCAATTGTTTCAAAACTTATGTTCACACAATGGTTGTTACAGGGGAATATAAACAATATTCAATAAAACTTTATCAATTTTTTAATTAAGTCAATGGCATAGATTTTAAAATTTAATTTTTAAATAACGTATCGCAGTCGTATCGTATCGCGATATTTAAAATTTTCTCGTATCACCGTATCAGTATCGTATCAGTATTGTGTCACGTATCTGGGCTTCATAGATTGCTCCCCATATATTTTAAATCTATGCCATTGACTTAATTAAAAAATTGATAAAGTTTTATTGAATATTGTTTATATTCCCCTGTAACAACCATTGTGTGAACATAAGTTTTGAAACAATTGATTATACATAGCCTATTTGAGATTATTTCATTTGAAAGAGACATTGAGTGTTTTTGTTTAAGTTAACTTAGTGTTTTTGTTTAAGACTTATTTCAAAGTTAACTAAGGGTAAAACTAAGACTTTTTGTTTAAAACTGAGATAAATTGAAATTTTTAAGGGTTAATTTATATAAATTTGAGATTTATTTGTTAACTCAAATTTTTCCCAAGCTTAATAAAAAATTCTAACTACACCATTGCTCCTATGAAGCCCCGATACTCTGAAAATGGCAAAGTATTGTGTCTGATACGTATCTGATACCCGTCTGATACTCTCGATACACGTATCCGAGAAGTATCGGGAAATTAATTTTTATTTTATTTTAAATAAATGACCGATACGTGTCGGATACTTCTCCGATACGCGTACCGAAGAAGTATCGAGCAATTAGTGTTCTTTGATGATGGAAAAAAAGGAGAGAAGGCTGATTAAATCTGTGTTTCCTCTTAAGTAGTAAATGTTAGAGTATGACATTCTTTATGGATAACCAACTATGAAGGTGGAAAAACACAAGAAGGGGGGGGTTGAATTGTGTTTTTAGAATTAAAACTTTTTCGAAATAAAACCAAGTTTGCAGCGGATAAAAACACAAAATAAAAAGAGGGTGCTGAGAGAGAGAAAGAAAGACACAGAATTTATCCTGGTTCCCCTCACAAATCGAGAGTACTCCAGTCCCCTTGTTACTAACAAGAGATTTTCACTATAATCTACTAAAGATTACAAATTGCTCAAGCACACTTGCAAGAGACTTCCCAGGTGCTCAAGTTTCACTAAACAAGAGACTTCTCAAATGCTCAAGTTAAACTTAACAAGAGACTTCTCAAACAAACTTAAGAATAAGAATGAATGTTAAGGAACACTTGATATACTATCAGAGGTGTTTACAAAATACAACTCAAATTGTTCTAAGACTTAGAATGACAGATTTAAATTATGATGTCAGAATGCTTCTTAGTCTTTGAACTTGATAATGGAACAGTAGTCGGAACAGTAGTCATTTCTTCCATTTGAGTCTTCTATTTATACTTGGAGGAAGATGATGACCGTTGCAGAGAGAGAGGTGCCAGCTGAAATTTACTCGTATAATTGATAGCTGTATATTGCCTTCTTTGGTAAGGAATTCCAATTCCACTACCTAGCTATTCAATTTATCACTCATCCATTTTGAGTAATAATAGTACGATAGTACAATCCTCAAATGCGCTCCACTTATGGATAAGGTTAACGTTGTACCAACGACTATTCCTTCCTGTGGATGTGACAGAGCCTTGAAGTAGATAGTTCTTCAATCATTGATTCTGATTCTGTCAGTTCTTGAGTGATGTAAATTCTTTTTGCTTCTGATGCTCTTGTCATAGCTTCTTAAGATCTTCAGCTTCTGAACTTTATCAGAGTCTAGCTTTTGGTCCTCAGAAGTGCTATCTTCAGCACGCAAAGATTAAGCTTCTGATGAACAGCGATACTCTTTCAGAGCTTGTTTTGACTGGCTTCTCTGCTACTATTCATAGTGCTTCTGAATGAATTTTAACTTGTAATTCTGCACACTAGAATAATCATTAGTAATACCAATTGTAATTTTAATACTTTGTTATCATCAAAACCACTTAAAACATTAGAGGTTCATGTCAGACCCACTTTGTTCCAACAATCTCCCCCTTTTTGATGATGACAAACCAAAGCATTTAAATTCAATTGTTGTTGATTTAATTTAATTATGATGACTTCAGGTTTCAAAGGTTTGCAATCTCCCCCTGAGTCTGATAATCCATAAGGGTAGGTTTGTAAGCTTCCCCTAAGTTTTATCCATAATTAATTAAAACAGTTTAAGAGTCGATTTATTAACTTAAAATAAATTTTCATATTTAACTCTCAGAAGCATAGTTTTGTAAGCTTTGCTTCTTAGAGTTTGATAATGCTCAGAAGCGGTTTGCAAGCTCTTCTGACATTGTCTATGAATTTTATTTTAGGTTCTTAAATTTTCTCCCCTTTCAATAATCGCTCAGAATGAGAAAGAATCATAAGAGATAAATATTGATTCATAATGCATTTAACATTACAGTTTCAGATTGAGCAGTATATGAATGAATCAACATTAATTTTAACGCTACTCTTACTCCCCCTTTTGGCATCAGTCAAAAAGACACAGAAAACCAAGCAGTCAAAGCGCCAAACAAGATAGTCAAGTCAAAAGGAAGTGACAACCAAACGCATTCAATGAATGGCATTGATTATCCTATTGGCAAGATATCTTGAAGGTACTATAAATAAAGGATGATTCCTCTCATTTTACTCATTCAGAGTAATCAAGTCATTTCCAAAAACAAACATATAATGGAAAAGCAGGTTACCAAGGATGCTTCAGGCTCAAAAGAAGAGGGCAAGAAGGGAGCAGAGCCCTGGCGCTGCGAAGAAAACAGGCTTCGCTACGAAAGGAACAAGCAAGAACTAATATTGACAGAGTCAGAGGAGGAAGAATTGGGCTCTGATCTGGAAGAATTTTTATGGACATACAATGATGATACTCCATACGAAGAGTACGAGGCTGCTGTTCAGAAGAACACTGAAGAACTAGTGCAAAAGGCCACTGCCAACTTGCTTGCTTACATTAAGGAGAAACATAAGAAGCTAGATGCAAAGTCTTCTGAAGTTAAGCCTAGCTCTAAGTAGAGTCTTATCATTCTATGTAATAGAAATTCTTCAATAATATTAATAAAGGAGTTTATGCTATTAATTCCCTTTGTTTTAAGCAAGTTTCTTATGTATATATACCTCATTCCTATTGTCAGAAAACCAGTTACCAGACACGCCTCATTCGGTATTGGTGCCCCGTTGTTAAACAGGCTTTAATACTAAGAAGCTATTTCATGAGTAAACAGGAGTACTGATGAGAGGGACTCTTAGGTTTTGAAAATCCTAGGCTTATTAGTTTAAAAACTAAGATGCTCTTCAGCATCTTTCACTAGAGTCAGAATTCTCAAGAGTACCAGACAATATCATGGTATATAGAAAAGTTAAATTTTGAAAAACAAAGATAAAACAAACATATAAGCAAATAACAAACACACAAATATGGATAATATAGATATGAATTAAAAGAAAATTATCCAAAAATTACACAAGAACTAACAACAAAACAAGTGCTCAAACAATGACTAAGGTTTCTTAACATCTGCTATGGCTTTCAGAAGGGTTAACATCATGTCATCCATCCTTTTATGAACTGTTTCCACAGCAGCATTCATATCAGTGCGCATATCCACTCTTAGCTCATCAATTTCATTAGCCATGTCAGTTCTGAGATTATCCAAAGCATCTTGAACCGCAGGAGGTATTGCAGATGAGGTTGAGGCTATGTCAATCTTCATAGGAGAGTGAGAAGGAGTTGAAACAAAAATGGGCTTCTTACCCTTGTCAGAATCTTCATTGATATCCGTATCTTCTCTTATCAGATTCTGATCAAGCATGGCAACATCTTGTTCAGCAGCTTGATTCTCATTGATTTTATTGGTTTCAAATGTAGCAATATGCACAGCCTTATCTACCAATAATTTCAATGCTTCTTGTTCAGCTAGCCTTTTGTGCTCAATTTCAGCTTGCCTCTTCTCTTCTTCTTCAGCAGCTATCCTAGCCTGCTCCTTAACATGGTTGTAAGATGTGAGCCTTGGAGCGTTTAGCTTCTCAACAATCTCAAACAGTTCCCGTACAGTGTTTGCTCCTCTACCCTTAATCTTATCCTTCAGATGAGTACTGAGAATCCTTAAAGATTTACCAAATAAGTACTCTAATTCCTTGACATCAGCATCTATATCAGAAGGGAAGATAAGAGCTTCTTCCTCTCTTTGTTTGAACCTCTTAAGTCTAATACCTATAGCATTATTTAGCAACTCAAGGTTTGGTTCAGAGTCAGAATTGAAAAAGGGTAAGGATGGGTCAAAGGGAATGGTTGGTTCAGGTTTCTTTCTTTTGAGTTCAATGATTTTGATTTTACTGAGATTTGGAGGTATGATATCATCATCAAGATTGATGGAATCCTTGAATATTTGATGTTCAGCTTTAGTTAGGTGTTGGTAAAGCTCAAGAACCTCTTCTAAAACTAGAGGTTTGTTGAGTGGGTCAGAGACAGGTTGTGGTGATTGATGTTGTTGTTCAGTCATGATTTTATTGGGTGATTGATGAGGTGATTCTTGTTGGGCTTCAGAATGAGCAATTGACTCATCCTGAACAGGTGTAAATGTAGGTGGATTTACTTGTGAGATGTGATCAAGTGAGGGGGAAGGAGTTTGAATGGATTGAACAATAGGTGGTTCTTGGATAGTTTGAACAGTAGAGGGTTTGATAATAGGAAAACGAGGAGAGTTGGGATTGGAATGTGTAAAGGCATCTCCAGATAGATGTTGTTGGAGATGATCAAGAACGGATTTAGTAGTGGTTGGTTGATTAAGGATGGTAGTGTCTATGATGATGGGAGTTTCTTCATCAGAGGAGAGTTGGATTGGCTTTTTGAAGGGTCTCTTGGTAATCTTTTTAGGATTTGTTTTCTTTGGTCCTTCTCTGATTATCTTAGCAATGAATTCCTCAGAGTCAGTGCTAGTATCAGATGATGATGATGATATAGCTTTATGATCAGGTAAGACTACACTAATAGGTACGGTGAAGTCTATGGGTTGAGGTTGATTGGTAGATGATGGAGGTTGAGAAGTAGAAGGATTAGCAATGGAGGGTTGGGGTTCAGAACCAATATCCTGAGCTACAGGAATGCTAGAAGTATTAGATTCAGAGGTCTTGCCTTTTGGTTTAGAAGCTCTGGTCTTTAATCTCTTTGCAGGTTTAGCAGGGTTCTGATCTTCCTCAGAAGCTGAAGGCCTATCATGCCTTTTCTTTGTCCGCTTTTCCTTCTGAACAGCTTCAGTCATCATATTTCCAGCACCTTCCTCAATCTCATCAGTACTAGCATGTCCTTGATCATCAGAGCCTTCATCAATCATTTCTTGCTCAGTAGTTCTTGGCTTTCTTCTATTCCTTGTAATATCTCTTGGTCCCTTGAAGATATCCCAATTAGGAACACTTACGACCATTTTCCTGGGCACACTAACCCCAGTATCTCTTCTTACTGCCTCAAGAAAGTTCTCAATGACCTCATCATTATCATGTTCTGATATGGTGGGAAACCCATCACACCAGAAGTACTTTTCGTACACTTGCTGTAGAGGTGTTTTCACTTGAATGATTTCTTCCTTGGTTTTTCTCTTCATGTTGACCAGAACTGATGCATCATACTTAGCAGTTTGGAAAACTCTAAGTTTTTCTTTGGCACTCACAATATCTGTGAGTTTGGTTTGCCTTATCAGTTCTGAAATTAACCTTGGGTGATGAATGACTGATGGTATTTTAGTTCTACCCTCATTGATGGTAAAGCACATGTGATCAAAAAGAATCTTAGCCAAATTAACTTTCACCCTCTTGTATAAGAACCAGATGAGATGTTTGTGTGGAATGGAGATGGTATCCAATCCACCTTTTCTGGTGAAGATGGTAGACAAACACATTCTGAAAGCAAATTCAAATGTGTGCTTCATGTGCATTATTTTTCCAAAATCCCTTTGTGTGCATCCAGATTTAAAGAGGTCCTGATGAATTGAATCCAAATACTTGCTTTTCTTATCATACACTTCTATATCTTCTCCTTTGTTGTCTAAACCCAGAATCTTAGCAATGTGTGCCTGAGTTATCACAACATTGATTCCCAAAATATTCGACCTAATTTCTCTTCCTCTGTAAGGTTTAAGACCAAGTTCCTTTCTTGTTTTCCCTCATAATTCCTTGTTTTTTTTTTCAACCATATCCTTGTATTCTTTATCATAACTTGCTCTATCATACACTTTAGCCTTTTGCCAGAAATACTTCACTATGTCGAAATACACAAAGCCATTTAACATTTCAAAATAATTCTGCCTTTGTTGGTTGTAGAACAAGTATTGAATGTCAATCCCATTCGCTTTCAAACTTTCAAAATCCACGAACTTCTCAGTGAAGAAATCATAAGCATCTGGTCCAGCGTCAGTTTGATGATGTTCGTAGACTAGATTATCCTCAGAATTGAGATCAATAATGGGTGGTAAGGTAGGGTTATAGGGTTCTTGAATGATTTCGTTGGATGAATGAGCAGCCATCGTTTCAGAAAATTGAGAAGATGAAGATTGGGATTTTTCTGTAAAGTCTAGGGTTGTGTAGGTAGTGATTTCGTGTAAAAAGTTGTGCAAGTGAGTGAAGTGACTTATGAATAGTAACTAGCACACATACACAGAGAAAATAAACATTGGGAGGGAGCGCGAGCAGTTTTAAAAATTAAATAATATACTTAACTGCCATAATCATCATTAACTGTTCTCTGTCCGTCAGGATCTAGACACGTGTTGTAAAAGTTTAATCATAGCTGACGCGTGTATAGACAACTGTTGTACACTTACTCGTACTGAACGTTTCATTTCCAAAAGGTTCAGAGCCTCACTCATTTGTATCTGACGCCTCATCAGAACCTGTTACTCTTCAGTGCCTAAATTATTCAGAGCTTCCCAAGGGATACTCTAAATTATAAGAGGTTCTGATAGAGCTTCAGATGCTAATTCTATTCTACTTCTCAGAGCTAATTTTCTTCAGAGATATAGTGCATGTTCAAATTCTTTTTGATAAAATCAAATCTTTCAATAGCTAAAGGTTTAGTAAATATGTCAGCCCATTGATGTTCAGTATCAATGAATTGAATATCTATTGTACCTTTCTGAACATGATCCCTTATAAAATGATGTTTTATTTCAATATGTTTAGCTCTTGAGTGTAGAATAGGGTTCTTAGACAAATGAATAGCAGCAGTATTGTCACAATATAGTGGAATACTGCTTTCAGCTATGTTATAATCTTCCAACTGATATTTCATCCAGAGAAGCTGTGTGCAGCATTTAGCAGCTGAGATGTATTCTGCTTCTGCTGTAGACAAAGCAATAGTTGTTTGTCTCTTGCTGGCCCAATATATGAGATTTTCACCAATGAATTGGCAATTTCCACTAGTGGATTTCCTCTCAATCTTATCACCAGCATAGTCAGCATCACAGAATCCAACTAGCTTACTATCTAGGGATTTTTTATAAAGAAGTCCTAGATTAGTAGTTCCTTTCAGATATCTAAAGATCCTCTTAACAGCAGTTAAGTGAGGTTCTCTAGGATCTGACTGGAATCTTGCACACAAGCATACACTATATAGAATATCAGGTCTAGATGCTGTAAGGTAGAGTAAAGAACCAATCATACCTCGATACAGCTTCTGATCTACTTTGCTTCCTATCTCTTCTTTGCTTAAGCTGCTGGTAGGATGCATGGGTGTAGACATTATCTTGCAGTCATCAAGGTTGAACTTCTTCAGAAGCTCTTTTGTATACTTGCTTTGATGAATGTAAGTGCCATCTTTTCCTTGATTAATTTGGATTCCAAGGAAGAACTTCAATTCACCCATCATACTCATCTCGAATTCATCCTGCATAAGCTTAGAGAAATTCTTGCAAAGAGAAGCATTAGTAGAACCAAAAATAATATCATCAACGTATATTTGAATGATTAAGATATCTTTCTTAGATGTCTTTCTGAATAATGTATTGTCAATTTGACCTTTTTGAAAACCATTTTCTAAAAGGAAATTACTCAGTCTTTCATACCAAGCTCTTGGAGCTTGTTTGAGACCATAGAGTGATTTCTTAAGTTTATAAACATAATTAGGATTTTTCAAATCCTCAAAACCTGGGGGTTGTTTGACATATACTTCTTCAGAAATAACACCATTAAGAAAGGCGCTCTTAACATCCATTTGGTACAATGTGATTCCATTGTTAACAGCATATGAAAGAAGTAACCTGATTGCTTCCAGTCTTGCTACTGGAGCAAATGTTTCAGTGAAGTCTATACCTTCTTGCTGACTGTAGCCTTGTGCTACCAGTCTAGCTTTATTTCTTACCACTTCACCTTGTTCATTCATTTTGTTTCTAAATACCCACTTGGTTCCAATGATGTTCTTATGTGCTGGTCTTGGCACTAAGTCCCATACATCATTTCTTTGAAACTGATTGAGCTCATCTTGCATAGCTACAATCCATCCATCGTCAGTAAGTGCTTCATCAACATTCTTTGGTTCTATCATTGAGATTAGTCCCAGAAGTGAATCAAGTTGTTGATAGTCTGATCTTGTCTTTCTTGGACTTTCTTTGTTTCCAAGAATTAAATCTTCTGGATGTGATGATCTATATTTGAACTTCCTTCTTGGAGCTTCATCAACATCAGCACTTGGTTGAGTGTCTTCTTCTGAAGTGTCATCATGTTCTTGTGATGCTTCTAATTGAGATGCTTCTTCAGCATCTTCTTCCAATACAGCTTCTGAAGCTTCAGCAGCTTCTGATGCTTTTTCAGGTTCTGAATCGATGTATTGGTATGGAACACCTGCATAACTATTATCTTGCTCTGACATTTTACTGTCAGGCTCTTTATCATCAAATCTAACATGTATAGATTCTTCCACTGTGTTAGTTTCAGAATTATACACTCTGTATGCCTTTGAGCGTTCAGAGTAACCTATAAAGATTCCCTTACAAGCTTTGGCATCAAATTTTCTTTTGTAGGCCTTGTTGTTTAGAATGTAACAGGTACATCCAAACTGATGAAAATAAGAGATGTTGGGCTTTCTTCCTTTGAAAAGTTCATATGTTGTTAGATTCAATAGAGGTCTAATATAGATCCTATTTTGAATATAACAAGCTGTGTTTACAGCTTCTGCCTAGAAGTGCTTAGCAAGTTTTGTCTCATGCATCATGGTTCTTGCCATTTCTTGTAAAGACCTGTTCTTTCTCTCTACAACACCATTTTGTTGTGGTGTTCTAGGAGCAGAGAACTCATGGACAATGCCATGATCTTCACAAAAAGTTGCAAATGGTTCGTTTTCAAATTCACCACCATGATCACTTCTTACCTTTAAGATTTTGAGACCTTTCTCATTTTGCACTTGAGGGCAGAAGATGCTGAACACATCATATGCATCATCTTTCACTCTTAGAAACTTTACCCAAGTCCATCTACTGTAATCATCAACAATGACTAGTCCATATTTCTTCCCATTGATTGAGGCAGTACTTACTGGACCAAACAAATCAATGTGAAGTAGTTCTAAAGGTCTTGAGGTAGAGACAATGTTTTTAGGTTTAAAAGAAGTTTTTGAAATTTTGCCAATCTGACAAGGACCACACAGAGCATCTGAATGATATTTAAGATTTGGCAGGCCTTTAACCAACTTTAGTTTGCTAAGCTTAGAGATTAATCTCCAGTTAGCATGACCTAAGCGTTGGTGCCAGACCCACTTTTCATCATTCAGAGATAGAAGACAAACTATCTTCTGCTCAGTGAGTTCTGACAGATTCACCTTATAAACATTACCTCTTCTTAATCCTCTAAACAATATGGACTTGTCAGAATCATTGATTACTGTACATGCCTCTTTATCAAATTTAACAATGAATCCGCTATCACAAAATTGACTAATGCTAAGCAGATTATGTTTGAGGCCATCAACTAACCAAACATCTTTAACTGAAAGAGAAGAGTTACCAACTATACCTGAACCAATGATCTTCCCTTTTTGGTTTCCTCCAAACCCCACAGTACCTCCCTCTTTCAGAGTCAGGGTTTGGAACATATGCCTTTCTCCCGTCATATGTCGTGAGCAGTCACTGTCCAGGTACCAGCATTGCTGCTTTGGCCTTCTTGGTGTGCAAACCTGAAGCAAATATTATTTGAGATTTTGGTACCCATATCTTTATGGGTCCTTTTGTGTTAGTCTTTACAGGTCTAGGTGGTCTTTGTTTGAAAGACCTATCAGAGCCTCTAGAGTTAACCACCCTTGTTGAAAAGTTTTTGGGTTTAGTATAGCTCTTGAGCTTTGTTCTTGAATGTGTCAGAGCTTCTTTAGATTTAACATTAGCTTGAGGCTTAAAAATCTTAGGTTCTGAGGTTTTATCCTTCTGAGCCTTTGACTTTTGAGCCTCTGGCTTTGATGTTCTATTAGAAGCTGACTCATTTAGAACTTCTGATTGACTCTTCACAAAGACAACCTTAGGTTTTGATTTATCTATATTAGAGGACTTTGAAGATAATGGATTATCTTTAAAACGTGAGAATCCAAAACCTTCTCCTCTATTTCTACTTACATGATAAATCAAAGAGGCTATTTTACTTCTTTTCATTCCATTGATAAGGAATTCCTGAAGAGCAAATTCATGTTCTGGAGGAACCTTATCATCAAGAACATAATGAGTTTCCATAAATTCATTTCTTGATTTTAGAGACTCATTTTGTTCAATTATTTCATTTGCCTTTTCGGTCAGGTTGTTATATGTAACGCCCTTATTAGAATAAATAGGATTTTAATGCTTATTTATTATTTATGTGTTTGATTATTTATTTGAATGACATGATTATTTGTTTGAATTATATGGTTATTGTGCTTAGGAGGAGTTAAGGGTACTTTAGTAAACACATAGGATTAATTAGACTAAGTGAAGAGTAATTAGTTAATTAATTAGTTGAGTTAATTAATTAAGAATTGAGGAAGTTAGTAAAATGAGATAGAATTAATGAGTTAGTTTTGGATATGACTAGAACTAGCAACCTAATGGGCCAAGCCCAATGTTGATTAAGTAAGTGGAAGGATAGAATTGGTATTTCAATTAAAATTGAATTAGACCTAAGAGAGAGGAGAGAATTAGAGCTCTCATAACCCACTCATTTTCACCCTAAGGGAGGTAGAAAGAGAAAGCTTAGAAGAACAAGCTTGAAGAGAGTAGAAGGGATTTGAAGAGTAGAGCTAGAAGTTAAAGCTTCAATCAAGAGGTAAGAGAGTAGTATTTCATTCTAGAGTGATCAAGAGAAAGGGAGAAAATCTATTTTCTCCAACCCCAACTTCTCTCACTCTTTTCTCTTTAAAGGGAGGGAAATTGATTAAGAAAAATGATAACTTTAGGGATGTTAGAATCTATTATTAATGTCTAAATCATGTTACATGAATTTGGAATAATAAATGGGAATGTGTAGATGTTTGTAAGGAATGTATGTGTTGATATGAGTTTTGAATTGTTATGCAAAAATCTATGGATTCTCATGCCTTGATGTTTAATCATGTTTTTGACTATGCTTTCATGTTGTATTTGATCATAAACACTTAAAGCTGGAACCTTTAATCTTTGAAAGTAAGAAAAATGATGTTTTTATGAGTTGTGGCATGAAAATCACGAACAGGGGTGAATTCTGGGCAATTTCGCGCACGCGAGAACCCTGTTTCGCGCACGCGAAATTGGCAGAGATCACATCTCCTTTCAGTCGTGTTCTTCGCGCACGCGACTTGAGTTTTCGCGCACGCGAGATAATATAGCGCACGCGACTCATGACTTCGCCTGCGCGAGAGTCAACGTTTTTCAACCCATATATTTGACTTTCCTCTCCTTTTTGACCTTGGCTTGTGACATGTCTTAATTATGGTCTTTTGGTTATAGGATGGCATGATAGCTTATATACGAATGACTTATTGAAGATAACATGATTGAGTGCTTAAGCTAGTATTGAATCATTAATGAGTAATTGTGCTAATGTTATCATTGATTATGTATGCTTGATTACTTGTGAGAATTGTTGAATATAATTTAATCAATGGGATTGTATATCTTCAATTAAGTTATTGAGGTATGTTTATGTTGTGATATCCTTATGGGATTAGATGATTAAATTATGTGATTGGTAATCTTGCATACATGCATCATTTCGTATGATAAGCAGATACTTTAGAGGGGATCCTAAAGTATGGCAGATATCTTAGTAGCTGCGGTTGACTAAGATATATTTGGAATAAGTTTTCCAATAACTATGAGGTACCACATGCACTTAGTTTTATTACTAGGAAGCATTGCACGAATGTGACATTTAGATTGCATTAGGAGATGAAGGTGAATAAGTATATGAACTAATTGCTAATTGTCATCATTGTGCATCCTTGATCTTTCGTGATTAATTATGTATACTTAGTTCATAAATCTTGGTTTATATGTATATCTATTGCTCATGTTTATTGTCTATATGATTATGCACCCATTATGAGAGTATTGTATAACTCTTAATTATTTGTATGAAGTTGTATAGTATTGCTTATACTTACGCTTATTTTGGAATGTTATACTAACTCTCTACTTTGTGTTAATTTCTGAATCTTTGGGGGTTCAGAGGTGCAGGGTGAGGACGTATCCCGTGAGGAGTAGCTTTGGAGATTTGTTTAGCTACTAGTGGTAAGGAGTTAGCATTATGCTTCTCCTAGACTCTTATTAGTTGGGTTGTAATAATTAGTGCTCTGGTACTTGTAACATCGTGTCGGGTAGTTATTTCCGTGTTGCGATGTATTGAGCTTATTCACTTCTATGACCTTGCTTATGACTTATGTATGAGTTCTCATACTCGGATTATCTTGAAAATTATTGATCTTTGTCTAGGGATTTTATCCGTATGTGTATGAATACTTTTGGATGTTATGATATGATGATTAAATCCGCTGCTATGGTTCTAGTGTTTAACATGATATACCTTGTTATTTAATTGAATACACCTTGATGCATGTACTTTGTTTATTTGTTTATTTATTTATTACGTATATGGGTTAGGGTGTTACATTATAGGCCTTTTTAAGGACCTTACACTCACCCGCCTTTTTGGTTAAAAGTTTTAAGGCATCTTTTAAGGAATCTATTAATTCAGAACGAGAAAGTTTAGCGAGTACCTCATCTTCATCTTCTGAATCTGAGTCAGCTTCGTGCTCAGAGTTCTCTTGGTCAGAAGCGGTTGCCATCAAGGCTAGGTTTGCTTCTTCTTCCCCATCAGAATCTGATTCCTGATCCAAATCATCCCAAGTGGCAAGGAACCCCTTCTTGAGCTTACTTTTGTATCTTTCTTTGTTAGAGGTTTTCTTGGATGATTTACTCAGGTTCTCTGGGCAGTCAGCAATGAAGTGTCCTGGTTTGTTGCACTTAAAGCATTTGTTTTGTTCTTCCTTCTTATCCTTAGAAGCACCAACCTTCTTGGAAGAACCTCCAAACTTACCAGCATACTTCTTGCTTCTCTTAGCCCATTGCGATACTCTTGCAGCCATCAGAACCATTTCTTCTTCTTCATCAGAGTCCATCTCGTGACCTTCTTCAGAAGCTTCTTCATCAGATACTATAACCTTTGCCTTCAGAGCCTTAGAGGAACTCTTGGTGCTCAGGGCTATCCCTTTTAGCTTCTTAGTCGATTCATCAGTCATAAGTTCCATCTCATGACTCTTTAGAGAACTAACCAAGCTTTCAAGAGACACAGTATCTAAATCCTTAGATTCCTGAAACGCTGTCACTTTTGGTCTCCACTTTGGCGGCAAGCTTCTGAGTACTTTCCTTACATGATCAGCCTCAGTATAGCTCTTATCTAAAACTTGAAGTCCAGAAACAAGAATTTGAAACCTAGAGAACATTGTCTCAATGTCCTCTCCGTCCTTCATTTTAAATAATTCATACTGATGTACTAACAAGTTGGCCTTAGCCTCCTTAACTTGTTTATTTCCTTCATACTTGGATTTAAGAGAATCCCAGATAGACTTAGCCGTTCTCTTATCTCCAATTTTCAAGTACTCATCATGAGAGATGGCATTTGTCATCATCCCTTTTACACTGTGGTGCTTCTTATACTCCAGCTTTTGAGTAGGTGTAAAAGCCTTTCTGTCTTTAGAGCTAACAACGCCTTCTAAGTCCATATTTTCAAAGTTCACTCCATCTTCTACCAAGTCCCACAGATCACAATCAATCGCCATGATGTGACTGTACATCTTGGTTTTCCAGAATGGATAACCAGTCTCAGTTCCATTGAAAAAGGGAATTTTGTCAGAAGACCTTCTGTCTTTAGAATTAGAATCATAGTCAAAAGGAACTTCATTGAGATTCTTCTCAGCAGACATGTTTTTCCTCCCTGAATCTTAACTGTTTCACTGATAGGTGAGAGTTAGGCAACAGCCCAGCTCCTGATACCAATTGAAGGTGGAAAAACACAAGAAGGAGAGGGTTGAATTGTGTTTTTAGAATTAAAACTTTTTCGAAATAAAACCAAGTTTGCAGCGGATAAAAACACAAAATAAAAAGAGGGTGCTGAGAGAGAGAAAGAAAGACACAGAATTTATCCTGGTTCCCCTCACAAATCGAGAGTACTCCAGTCCCCTTGTTACTAACAAGAGATTTTCACTATAATCTACTAAAGATTACAAATTGCTCAAGCACACTTACAAGAGACTTCTCAGGTGCTCAAGTTTCACTAAACAAGAGACTTCTCAAATGCTCAAGTTAAACTTAACAAGAGACTTCTCAAACAAACTTAAGAATAAGAATGAATGTTAAGGAACACTTGATATACTATCAGAGGTGTTTACAAAATACAACTCAAATTGTTCTAAGACTTAGAATGACAGATTTAAATTATGATGTCAGAATGCTTCTTAGTCTTTGAACTTGATAATGGAACAGTAGTCGGAACAGTAGTCATTTCTTCCATTTGAGTCTTCTATTTATACTTGGAGGAAGATGATGACCGTTGCAGAGAGAGAGGTGCCAGCTGGAATTTACTCGTATAATTGATAGCTGTATATTGCCTTCTTTGGTAAGGAATTCCAATTCCACTACCTAGCTATTCAATTTATCACTCATCCATTTTGAGTAATAATAGTACGATAGTACAATCCTCAAATGCGCTCCACTTATGGATAAGGTTAACGTTGTACCAACGACTATTCCTTCCTGTGGATGTGACAGAGCCTTGAAGTAGATAGTTCTTCAATCATTGATTCTGATTCTGTCAGTTCTTGAGTGATGTAAATTCTTTTTGCTTCTGATGCTCTTGTCATAGCTTCTTAAGATCTTCAGCTTCTGAACTTTATCAGAGTCTAGCTTTTGGTCCTCAGAAGTGCTATCTTCAGCACGCAAAGATTAAGCTTCTGATGAACAGCGATACTCTTTCAGAGCTTGTTTTGACTGGCTTCTCTGCTACTATTCATAGTGCTTCTGAATGAATTTTAACTTGTAATTCTGCACACTAGAATAATCATTAGTAATACCAATTGTAATTTTAATACTTTGTTATCATCAAAACCACTTAAAACATTAGAGGTTCATGTCAGACCCACTTTGTTCCAACAAACTATTTCTTTTTTGGGTAGTACTGAGGATGTTTTTTTGTGATAGAACTAATGATGTCTTTTTTGGATGGTAGTTAAGATATATAATTGTCACTTGTTTGTTCATTTTGAGTAATTTGAACATTAAATGATTATCAATATCTATTTTAGTTATGTTTATATATTGTGCATTTATATATTTAATTTTAAAATTTAATTTTGGGTTAATAGGCTTTTACCCCCCTGCAAAGTAGGCGAGTTTTGCGTTACCCCATGTAATTTTTTTTCTTGAGATTACCCCCCTGCAAAATTTATTTTTTTGATTTACCCCCTTTTTGCTGACGTGGCAGGCAAAAGTCAACGGCCACGTCAGCAAAGTTCACTGTCACGTCAGCAAAAAACTTGACTTTTTGCCTGCCACATCAGCAAAAAGGGGGTAAATCAAAAAAATAAATTTTGCAGGGGGGTAATCTCAAGAAAAAATATTACAGGGGGGTAACGCAAAACTCGCCTACTTTGCAGGGGGGTAAAAGTCTATTAACCCTTTAATTTTTAAATAACGTATCGTAGTCGTATTGTATCGCGATATTTAAAATTTTCTCGTATCGCCGTATCGGTATCGTATCAGTATTGTGTCACGTATCTGTGCTTCATAGATTGCTCCCCATATATATATTGCTAATTTAGACCCACTTAAAAACATGTGGGTCTAAATTAGCAATATGCACCTTTTCACTTTGGACAAAAAAACCCTGCATTTAGTTATTTTACACTAGGAAGTTGAGGGTTAGTTAGGTAAATTTTATTAAATAGTGTGCACCCACTTTGCTAATTTAGATCCACTTAATTATAAATATATGCAACCTAAATAAAAAACACAGAAAATCAAAAAAAGCACAACTTAAAAAAACATATATTTTTTTTTTTTTAATACAATTTTTTTTTGAAGGGTATTGTTGTCCAAAGTGAAAAGGTGCACAATTCTAATTTAGGCCCACTTAAAAACATTTGGGTCTAAATTAGCAATGTGCACCTTTTCACTTTGGACAAAAAAACCTTGACATTTAGTTATTTTACACAAGGAAGTTGAGGGTTAGTTAGGTAAATTTTATTAAATAGTGTGCATCCACTTTGCTAATTTAGACCCACTTAATTATAAATATATGCAACCTAAATAAACAACCTAGGAAATCAAAAAAAGGACAACTTAAAAAAACATATATACAATCCAAACTTATAAAACTACAAAATTACCCTTTATATTAAACTTACTTAAAATAGTGAAATAAGAGTATTGTTGTCCAAAGTGAAAAGGTGCACATTGCTATTTAGACCCACATATTTTTAAGTGGGTCTAAATTAGCAAACTATATATATATATAACTTCGAGAAGAAGTAATGAAACTTGATTAGAAAAAATTAAATCTATGCCATTGACTTAATTAAAAAATTGACAAAGTTTTATTAAATATTGTTTATATTCCCCTGTAACAACCATTGTGTGAACATAAGTTTTGAAAAAATTGATTATACATAGCCTATTTGAGATTATTTCATTTGAAAGAGACATTGAGTGTTTTTGTCTAGAACTTAAGGGTTGATCAGGTCAGCCGTGTGACTAACGTTGATGTGGGTTGTTTGTGTTATAGGTCTACAGATAGGGTCCCCGATGCTACGTATCCCTCCGTCATTAGAAAATTAAATCTACGTAGTTCTATTGTAGAATTGTGATATAAATGAAGAAGTGAATGTTCTTTATGAATGTCCATGACCTCATATTTATAGAGTTTAACTTCTGGAGGTAATAGTGGGGGCGAGACCCACTCGGATACGGCATCTGGATAGCACATTAGATGTTAAACGGGACCAAAGATTAATGATATTCAATAAAAACGCATAAACCGTTAATTTTGATGTGTCTCAATAACATATCAAACGATTTTAGATTTTTGTAAAACTCAACATAGATGATCTATATGATATAAACTTTCAATCCAACGGTAAATCCAACATAGATTCCATAGTAACTTTGAAATGAGTTATTCCACTCATTGTTCACGATAAATTTCTCTAATCCAATCGTTTGATTATTATTATTATTATTATTATTATTAATATTATTATCGTCATTATTTATATTAATAGCTTTATTATTAAAAAAATAAATTAATTAGGATAGCAATTCCCGGTAACAACCATACTGTGAAAATGAGTCATATCTATAAGCTCCTACAACACGAATGCAAAATAAAATAAAATTAAATTGTGACATACTCCGTCCGTCTTAAATTATAAAGGATAAAACAATTTTTTTTGTCTCAAATAATAAGGGAAAAAATCATTTTCAAAGAAATTTTTTCCTTATTCTCATAAAATTAAATATGAATTATTTTTAATTTTCTTTCTCTCTCAGTTTCTCAATAAACAACAACCAATAAAAATTGGTTTTACATCTTCGCTATGCAACTTATTTCAAAGAAAACCCAAAAAACATAATTTAAATTCTCATGTTTTACTTTTTCTTAATAACTGTGAATTTTTTTCCTTATAATTTGAGACTGAGGGAGTACTTATTTTTATAATGGAAGATAAAATAAATATGTTAAAAGAGGTGCAGCTCTATCGACATTACACCTGTCAAAGACTTGCAAAGAAGGTTGAAATACAAACTTATTCTGTATCTCAAAATAATTGACAAACTTCATCAAAAATTTTACACATATTAAATACTAATGTGTATAGATAAAAGAGAAAATAATATATTTATTTAAAATAATTTTTATAAGTATTAGTATGATTATAACTAACATAAATGTGTCCACGGAAGTTTAACTCAATTGGTAGGAACATTGCACGTAATGTAGAAGAACGAGAGTTCGACCCTTTCTGTAAAATAATCAATTATATTTTAATACGGACGAAGTAACTAACAAATATGAGTTCATTTTCAACTAATTAAGACATTGAGTTCATGTGATTAATTATGTTTAACAAATAATTTATCTTTAGACTCAATTCTTAACTACTACCCTTATCCTAGAAACAGATGGCTAATATACCAACAAAAAAAACTCATTTTGAACTTACTTAAATCATTTATTGTCTCATTTTCACCTAGTTAATAACAATAAATATATATTTTGTCAAAAAAAAATACCAATCAATATACTATGAGAATCTGATCAAAAGCCAAAATTTACTATATACATACTCCCTCCCTCCCAAATTATAAGAGAAAAAAAAATCACATTTATTAAGAAAATCAAATCATGAGAATTTGAAGTATGATTTTGTGGAGTTTTTCTTGAAATAAGGCATGAGAAGAGAAGAGAGAGTGTGAAAAAAAATTAATTAAAATTTGCATTTAATTTTATGAAAATAAGTAAAAATTATTCTTGTAAAGAGTTTTTTTCCTTATAATTTAGGACAAAAAAAATAATTTTTTTCCTTTATAATTTAGGAGGGTGTGATTATATATTTTATTCACTATACACATCCCCCCTAACAACCGTAGTGTGAAAATGAATAAGGTAACATGTAAGGCTATATTCCTGAAGTATAATATTACAAACAGATTGAAATGTCATTACTTGAATTAATAGAAGATTATTAATTAACTAATTAATCAAGTATGTATATATTAATTGAATAATTTAATCCATCCTATATGTGATCCATTGCCTTATAAAAGGTGCATCAAGCGTTAGAAAATAAATCACAACTCATCCTTCCAAACCAACAATCTATCTAGCTATATAATCCTCCAAAAATATTGAATTGACAAGATGTCTCATTCCATCGATGTTGGTGTCATTAATGCCGTTGTCAACCCAACAATTTTTCGGGAATACATTGGTGTGAAGGATTACCCAGCTAACTTTACTTTCCCAACTAAAATCATCAATGGTAAGATCCCTAACTTCCACTTCATTCTCGGAATTGCCACAGAGGATCTTGATGACGACAAAAAAGGCACAGGAAATTTCCAGCATACTTGGGACTATGGTAACCTCGGTGCTGATCAGGTGAAGTCCCTTAAAGACACACACCCAAAAGTGAAGGTCATAATAAGCATTGGAGGTCGTGGCCTTGAACTTGCATTCAATCCGGCTGAAAAAGACAAATGGATTGAAAAAGCGACAGAAACCATCAAAGATATCATCTCAGATTACACTGACGACAGTTACAATAGCAGTTGTGGTTGCAATGTCATAATTGATGGTATTGATATTAATTATGAGTATGTATCCTCTAGTCCAGCTGACTTTGCCTATTGCATTGGGAAACTTATAACAAACGTCAAGGATGTTTTCCCAAGGAATCGTTTCATATCTATTGCTCCATCAAAAGACTCCTCACCCCACTACAAGAGATTGTACCAGGAAGTTACTGCCGATATTGATTTTGTTGATTACCAATTCTACAACGAGAAGGTGGCATCAAAAGACGACTTTGTCAAATTGTTTCGTGAACAATCAAAGGTCTACGATATTAAAAAACTTTTGGCCGGATATAGCACTGATTCAAATGACGCTCATGGTGAGATGACAGAAGAAGTCTTCATTGAAGGGTGTAAAGAACTCGTGAAAAAGAAATTGATCTACGGTGTTTTTCTTTGGAACGCTAATGACTCTGCAGTCCCCATTTCCAATGACGAACCATTCTTCCTTGAGGGTTTGGTGCAGAAAATCCTCACCCATTCTGATTGAGATTGATTACTATCTACCTTAGTAATCTAATCTCTTATCCACTATCTATCTTTCATATTACGTACGGGTCATACATCTGCTTGGTCGTTCCCTGCTTATATGTTTGTTTGTTATGTACTAAATAAGGCCTGAGTTTGATCTATCAATAATGCATGTGTGCACGTTCTCTTCTATCTTTTATTATGTTATGAGTGGAGAGCTTCCTTATCTTGTATCATTATAATAAGAAGTGTAATTGTTTTCCTTTTAATTTACCATTTAATTTTCCTTCTAAATTTCATGTCCAATTTCATATATATCGTCGATGTAATAAACTCTGCAGGGGAAGTACAACTTGTGTGAAAATAATTCTTCTATAATCACTTTATAATGTAATTAATTTTTTACGAGAAACAAAAGTTGTGTCTTGATCAACTCAACTTTAAAATTTTGTTGCTGCAAAACTTTGCACACATTATTGTATGTTCATTGAGTATGTTTGTGAAAAATGACATTGAAATTCTAGAACCCCGGTGGACAAGTTGTTAAGCAAGATGCTTTGACAACTTGCTCAGCTTTGTGGCACGACAGAATAATAATAATAAAGTGCAGAAAGCAATAAAAGAACACAAGTAATTGTTTACCCAGTTCAGTGTCAAAACACATAATCTGAGGGATACCAATCCAGGAGAATTACCTTCACTATACTTGATAAGGACAAATTAAGTTTTTTTACGGTAGTTCCGTTTAATACATTATTAATAGAAACAAGAACTCTCAGTCACAAAAAAAAGTGTTATTGGTAAATGATACTAGTAAAAGACATTTTGGAACAACAACAATCATGATTAGCTGAGTTTTACTGATTAGATAGTCCAAAGAATATGAATCAAATTAGATAGATAGACTCCCTCTGTTTATTTTAAGGAAAATTCATATTTATCTTTGGTTTTTAAATTTCAAGATGACATTCACTAAGTTGTTGTTCTAACAAAACTTACAAGACAAAATGTTAACAACTCATTAGTACAAAGATTGAACTAAGAAATACCTAGAACAAGGCAAAATGAATAAGATGAAGAATTAAATGAAGAACTAAGACAAACCAGTACCAAATCCAGCAGGCAAAAAACCAGTAAAATTGTTTCTACCTAAAACAAGAGTTTTAAGTCTCTTACATTTCACAACCGAAGCTAAATTGATCCTTATCTAATTTTGAACTGAATTTTGACATATCAATTCATTATTTTCTTTTGTCTGGAGATTAAAAACAAAAAGTGAAAATTAAATGTTGTTTTCAATCAATTTATCTAAACACCAACTTAAGTTGTACCAATTAGATATGGTAAATGACTAATAATTAATGTCACGATGTCTTAATTTGCAGTATTCGTTTGGTCTTGTAAATTGTTTCCATGTTGATTACAAGCTTGCAATAGTCAAAGCAGCTTTAGGGTAAGTTTGATCTGAAATTCTCTTTTGTATTAAAATTGCACGCCTTAATATGCATTTAAAAGCTACTATAAGCTTGAAACCATTGAAACATAAACTAATCTGATGAACTCTCGTATGGTTTTGAAGGGTAGGGGTGTTATGCCTTTGCAGCTACATGACCCTTCCATTGTATGCTCTTGTTACTCAGGTACTACATGCTTTCGTTTTCCCGATTTTGCATTACTTGATGATCAAAGTCATTCTTTTTCTATGATTGAAGTTTTTTTCGGCAAACTTAACCAAAATCAGCACACATTTTGTTTATCCAAATGGGACATAGCGGAGTCGTAGGAAAATTTTAAAGAGAAAATAGCTAAATTACAATATAATAAATTTTTCTTAGGTAGCTTTTGATTCTATAGTTCCACATAGCCTAGAAGCATGACCTTAGTACCGCATATTGCAAAGCTGTGTTAGTCCTCACTTTATAATCTGGTATACTGGTTTGTAGGAATGAGATAGGCCATAACCCATAAGTCTAAATTTTAAGATAGTATTAGAGTTTCTTATTTTTTCGTCAATTGTTGAGCCACCACATTGTCCACGCTCCACGATATGTCATATATAAGAAGTTTTAGTTTTCATGATACTATCCTCATAATTTATGCTTGCAAGTTACTAAGATTTCTTGCTGGACTAAATTGTATGGTAAAACTTTTGCAGATGGGATCAAGAATGAAAAAATCAATATTTGATGAACAAACATCAAAAGCCTTAAAAAAATATCATTCATTTGTTCTTGTACTATATCTTGAAGTTTTACCAAAAATTTATCCACCACAAATCCTAAATTCTAGTAGCTGTGCGACAAAAGAAACAAACATGAGCTTGAAATGAAACTGCTCCAAGCTGTTAGATGGAAAACTAAGTTGCTTCAAAATCTTCCTTATCTGGTAAGCATATATATCACTCAGAGGCAATCTCCTCCCATTAGAAGCCTTCTTAAGCATGGTCGGCATTCTTAAGCTTGTTTAATCTCCTCTACAAAGCTAGGATTCCTTTCCTTCATTCCTTGTAAATGCTCCAACACGTAGATTATGATTGAATCACTCAAGGTATAAGAACTGAGAACTTCGCAACCGAATACCACCGATGCACAATCTCTTCACTTAAGAGCTCGGCAATTTTGTTCATGCATAATCTCTTAAGGTCGACTAGATCACAAAAATTATATGCTTTTAGAAGCTCTTGTCTTATTTGACAAATTTGTTGTTGCCTTAGTTTCACATTTTTATTGTGTGCTTCTTTTTTTTGACTCAAGAGTAATAAGTACTTCAATATTTTCTATGTCTAGTCGCCGTATTTTTGATTTGGTCCCTCCATGTATTGAAACTTATTTAAATAATGAAATGTGTTAAGCCTGTTTCTATCAAAAAAAAAGTTTCTTTTAGTTTCATAATTTCATCTTGTGATTTCTCTTTTGACTTAGGAGTAGTAGATACTTGAAATATCTTTTACCTGTGGTTTGGCATTAACTTCAATGATCATCGAACGAACTTTGTTTAAAACTCTTTGACTCCTTAGTCTCACATACAATGACTTATTTTTTTCATTTTAGTCTTCTTTGACTTTGATTCTGACTCTTGATTATTGACGACTTTAGATTATTTTGATAGTTTGGATGAGTGCATATTTTCTTCTTCCAGTAAAGTATCAATCTTTTCTTCTTCCTCTTCTACATCTATATTTAAAATTCTGCAAATGTTCTTGTTAGTGTTTTCAACCTATGAGTTTGATTTTGTTTTAGGGTTGGCTTCATTTGTTAAAATACCTTTGGTCCAGATGTGGTGACTGATGTGCACACATATGGTACCTGAACTGAATACCCTAAAATGACGCGCTTTCATTATTTGCGTGTGATCTTTTGAAAAAGATTTGTTTTGAAACAAACACATCCACGCTAGCTTGCGCGCCAAGGAACGAGCTGAAAGATTGAAAAAGATTCAGAAAAGATTTAAAAAGGCCGTTTTGTTACTAGAAGATTCAAAAAGATTTAAAACAAACATATCTTTTGTTAAAAGATTGAGTTTGTTACTTGAAGAATACGATGACCAGCTACCAGATCTCGTTCTATATAAAGGAAGGCTGAAGACTTGTTTTATTCACCGAAATCAATATTCATAAATCTAGTCTTTAGGATTTCGTGTCTTTGTCCCTTTTGTTTCTTGTTTCCATTGAGACTTGAACTAGGGTTGTATTTAGCTCTTAAGCTTTTAAGCACAGAGCTGTTCTTTTCTTGGTTCTAATTTGAAACAAGATTTGAACTTTGAATCACTCAAAGCTTTGAAGCACGAGTTGGTTCTTTAGGTTAGGAGTGTGTCTCCATCATTGAGTTTGTAAAAATCCTTGTGAGGAGCAAGGTCCTTGTGAGGAGCAAGGTAAAGTCCTTGTGAGGAGCAAGGCAGGTTAAAATCCTTGTGAGGAGCAAGGTCCTTGTGAGGAGCAAGGTATGATAGCTAGGAAGTGACTAGGGGTTGTCATATCTTATGAGGAGCAAGGTAGAATTAGCACGGGTAGTGTCTAAGTGATAAGTTGTAAACTGAGACTGTTTAGCTTTGAATTGGAACTATCATAGTGGATTCATTCCTGGATTGGTATCC
Organism: Trifolium repens; assembly: GCA_030408175.1. Classification (NCBI taxonomy): domain Eukaryota; kingdom Viridiplantae; phylum Streptophyta; class Magnoliopsida; order Fabales; family Fabaceae; genus Trifolium; species Trifolium repens. The sequence goes on from CP125839.1 coordinate 42,706,114, forward strand.
CCCAGAGTAGGTTGCGAGTTGTGCTGACCTGGGTTAACAAACTCACTGTGTTATTATCTTCTGCACTTTATTTACCTTGTTCATCAAGTCACTGTCATGTCTATGATGTTGGCACATTAGGCACCACATCGTGCATCATAACCCTAACATGCACTACATCACGCTGCACATCTGTGACTTGCTACCGGAATTTCAATTGGCATCAGAGCAGGCACCCTGTTCTGTTTTAGGGTGAGCTCCAGGGAAGATATTTTCTGGAACCATGGACAAGGATGGAACTTTGGTCAGCAAACCACCTCTTATGGATGGCACTAACTATGACTATTGGAAGTCACGCATGTCAGCTTTCTTGAAATCCATTGATAGTAGAACTTGGAAAGCAGTGCTAAGAGGTTGGGAACATCCCAAAGTCAAGGATGCTAATGGAATTGATACTGAAGAGCTCAAGCCAGAAGAAAATTGGACTCCAGCAGAAGATACACTAGCTCTTGGCAACAATAAAGCTTTAAATGCATTATTCAATAGAGTTGACAAGAACATGTTCAGACTCATCAAACAATGCACTGTTGCCAAAGATGCTTGGGAGATACTCAAGACAACCCATGAAGGGACCTCCAAGGTAAAAAGCTCAAGACTTCAACTTCTCCACTCAAAATTTGAGAATCTCAGAATGAAAGAAGAAGAGACCATCTATGACTTTCATATGAGTGTTCTTGACCTAGCAAACTCCTTTGATTCCTTGGGAGAAAGGTTATCTGATGAGAAGATGGTAAGGAAAATCCTCAGATCTTTACCAAAGAGGTTTGACATGAAGGTCACAGCTATTGAAGAAGCTCAAAACATTGCAAGCATGAAAGTAGAAGAACTTGTTGGCTCTCTTCAAACCTTTGAGATGAACTTCAGTGATAAAATTGAGAAGAAAGGGAAAAGCATAGCCTTTACCTCCAACATTGATAATGAAGAAGTTGATGAAGAAGACCTCTCAAAAGATATAGTGTTGCTTGGAAGACAATTTAACAAAATCTTGAAGAGCGTGGATAGAAGACCAAGGAGGAATGTGCAGCACATCCAACCTGTCATCAGCAAACAAGGAAACATTTCAGCAAAAACTGAAACTGATGACGAAAGAGTTCAATGCTATGAATGTGAAGGTTATGGTCACATTAAAACTGAATGTGCTACATATCTGAAGAAGCAGAAGAAGGGTTTAGCAGTGACTTGGTATGATGAAGATATCTCTGACAATGAGTTAGAAGGTGTAGCTGCAAATCATGTGAGTGCCATAACTGGTGTGTGTGATTCTGATAATGACTCATATAATGAAGATCTCACTTATAAGGAACTAGCCTCAGAATAAAAGAGCTGTGCATCAGAAGTGAGAAAATATGCAGAACAAATGTAGAGCAAGAGATTGTCATTAATCAACTCAAGTCAGAAAAATCAACAGCTGAAGAACAAAAGGCTATCATTGATCAACTCAAAATGGAAGAACAAAAGTTGCAAGCAAAAGTAACCAACCTTGAAGATGAAGTCAAGCAAGTAACTTCTAATTTAGAAATCATGACCAAGTCTGTTAGGATGCTTGACACAGGAACAAAGAAGCTTAATGAGATTCTCAGCATCAGAAATCATGCTAATGATCCAACTGGAGTAGGGTGTGAGGTAATTTATAACAATGAAACCCTGGAATCAAACTTTGTTCCTGCTCAAAACAGATCTGACCTCAAGATGTTGCCACATCCTGCACCACATCAGAAACCTGTGAACAAAAGAAGATCCACTTCTTTGAAGTGTCACTATTGTGGTAAGTATGGCCATATCAAATCCTTCTGCTATAAGCTCTATGGTTATCCAAAGAAGAAGCCTCAACCTAGAGCATATCATAGAATGGCCAGAACCAAGAAAGAGTGGAAGCCAAAAGCCAAAGTAGCTGCTCACATAGCTCATACATCCTTCAGAACCTCATCCAAAGAAGATTGGTACTTTGATAGTGGTTGTTCCAGACACATGACAGGTGAAGAAAGGTCTCTGGTAGACATCAAGTCATATACTTCAAGTTATGTGACCTTTGGTGATGGTGCTAAAGGACAAATCAAGGGAATTGGGAAACTAATCAACAATGGTTTGCCTGAGCTTGACAATGTTCTGCTTGTCAAAGGACTGAAAGCAAATTTAATCAGCATAAGCCAACTATGTGATCAAGGGCTTAAAGTTAATTACTCAAAGGATGAGTGTCTAGTCACTAATGACAAAGGTGAGTTACTAATGAAAGGAGCCAGATCAAAAGACAACTGCTACTTATGGGTTCCTCAAGAAACAACTCATTCTACCACATGTCTTATCAATCAAGAAGATGAAGCAAGACTATGGCACTAAAGACGTGGTCATCTGCAACTAAAGAGAATGAAGAAACTTGCTTCTAAAGAAGCAATTTGAAGGCTACCAACGCTCACTATTGAAGAAGGAGATATATGTGGTGAAGATCAGATTAACAAGCAAATCCAGAAGTCATATCCAATCTTTCAACAACAGGTGACATCTAAAGTTCATGATGTGGAACCTTATGTGGTGACAACAGTCTTCCAACCTGAAGACTCAAGGTTGATAGGCTATTGTGATGCTGATTTGGCAGGCAGTGCCGATGACAGGAAGAGTACCTCAGCAGGAAGCGGTTATTCACAACTGCTTTGGATGAAGCAGATGCTGAGTGAGTACAATGTCGAGCAAGATGTGCTCACATTATACTGTGACAATATGAGTGCTATAAATATCTCCAAGAATCCTATCCAACATAGTAGGACTAAGCACATCGATATTCGTCACCATTTAATTAGGGATCTAGTGGAAGACAAGGTTGTAACCTTAGAGCATGTAGCCACAGACAATCAACTGGCTGACATTTTTACAAAGGCCTTGGATGCAAGTAAGTTTGAGACATTGAGGGGCAAACTTGGTATTTGCCTTCCTGATGATCAATAGCAACTTGTGCTATTGAAGCGTGCAACGGATACCTGCCTATTACCTCCGTTTGATTATGCACGCTATCCAAAGGAAGTCATCACAGGTGTTTCTCAATTTCATACATCAAGACTATTCCACCTTTCATACTGTGATGAAGAACTATGTAGAAGATCCGGATGTAGAGCTCAATGTGGTCCACATTGGAGCCTCTGAGAAGTAGTGAAGAATCCTATCCAGAGCTGAAGATTACAAATTATGCTATCTGCAAGAGCATTACTGAAGGCAAGGTCAAAGAATGACCTTTTGGTATATCTGGTATAGGAAGAGTAGAATATGTGCAAAAGCAACTCAAAAGCATTTTAACTTGTAGCATAGGGCATGATCATAATCATAGAAATATGGTTGATTCATCGTGCTTAGTCATAATCATAGAAATATGGATGACTTTTATGCTTAGGATCACAGTCATAGAAATATGGGTGATTCGAGTCACAGTCATAGCAATATGGGTGACTTAGTTACAATCATAGAAATATGGGTAACTTGTACATGCTTAACTATGAATGCACATATAGCAACCATGGAAACCTTGATCACTCTGATTAAATACTTCCGCTACTACAAGGTTATGGATTGCTAGACTATATGGATTATGTGAAGACAATTACTGGTGAAGTTGAAGACTACTGAAGCATCTCTCTCTCAAAAGCAACATTTGTCTATAAATCCATCTACTCTGTAAATTGCACAATTACTGGCCCAGTACTTTTTTATTACTCTTTCTGATCTTAACTTTTTGTCAATATTATGGCTAAAAAGGGGGAGAAAAGATAAGTAGTATATCCAGGGGGAGTAAGACATAAGGTAGTGCAATATGTTTTCTCTGGTACATGATGTGATACCAGATGTGTGCACATCGTCGAAGACAAAATGTGCTTGTATTCTGCACATCTTTTGAAGACTTGTGCTTGTATTCTGCACATCTTTTGAAGACTTTGAAGACCAGACGAATGAAGACTGATCCTTTGAAGACTGCTGAAGACGGTGCTTGAATTTAGGGGGAGTAAAGTATTTTACTGAAGCTGCTGAAGACACTTCCCCTCTTAACTGTGTGCATGATTCATCACCATGCTTGTATGTTGGGAGTTTTATTCTCTCAGAAGATATGAGGCAAGATTCCGCTGCTGCAACGCCTCTGATGTTCTAATGATTCTCTCCAAAGTTTAGTTGGCTGATTCCAAAGGTTATTTTAGCCACAATTTGCCAAAGGGGGAGATTGTTAGTGTTTTCAACCTATGAGGTTGATTTTGTTTTAGGGTTGGCTTCATTTGTTAAAATAAGCCTTTGGTCCAGATGTGGTGACTGATGTGCACACATATGGTACCTGAACTGAATGCCCTAAAATGACACACTTTCATTATTTGCGTGTGATCTTTTGAAAAAGATTTGTTTTGAAACAAACACATCCACGCTAGCTTGCGCGCCAAGGAACGAGCTGAAAGATTGAAAAACATTCAGAAAAGATTTCAAAAGGCCGTTTTGTTACTAGAAGATTCAAAAAGATTTAAAACAAACATATCTTTTGTTAAAAGATTGAGTTTGTTACTTGAAGAATACGATGGCCAGCTACCAGATCTCGTTCTATATAAAGGAAGGCTGAAGACTTGTTCATCAAGTCACCGGCATGTCTATGATGTTGGCACATTAGACACCACATCTTGCATCATAACCCTAACGTGCACCACATCACGCTGCACATCTGTGACTTGTGTTTACTGTGAAATTTGGTAAACAACGCTAGTTTGAGTTATTACAAGAGAGATCAACTAGTAAATCTCGGGACATAGTGCTTTTCGTTTATATTTCCAAAATAGTTAGTGTTCATCATTGTTCTTATGTTTTAAATGTGATTTTTATGTAACTTGAATTGCAATAAAGAATGTTTATTCTAAGGAATAAACAGAGAGGGAGACTGTGTCGAAATAAAGACAATTTGAATTAAGATGAAAGAACTGTAAATTTGCATTCAAAGGTAAATGTTTACAGAAAAGTAAATGGTACACATTGCATACATTCTTCCTTTCGAACTCGTTTCTCGCGTTGACATGGGTACTTTGAGTTTTGTAAGGATTTTTGTATAATGATTGTGACCCTTTGCTCGATTACAGAACTAAACTATTTATAGACACAAATTCCTAACTGCTAATAACGTTAAGTTAACTAAAGAGAGGACGCGTGTCTTGACACGTATTTTGAATTTGAATTCTCCTTTATCCTTTGATTTAGCCGTTGTATCCATCGAAGTCGAAATAGCAATGCTTCTCTTGAATATTTTGCTAAGTCCACACTTCTCTTCTGTACAGCAAGCGCTTCGACCTTATAGATATTTCGACCAAGTCGAAAGGACCCTGCAGAACACAATGTTAAGATTAATGCTCCAAATGGAACATTTGATGACATGTTCATGCATGATTATTCATCAAATTTATTGGCTCTGAAAACCAAACCTCTTTAATGACTTTAAAAATAGTAAAATAATTAAATGCAATTATATTTATTATTTTAGTCATGCCTTTAGAACATATTTTCAACTTAGTGAAAATATGGGCTAACAAATTGCCCCCAAAATGCCTGTTTCGATCGAGTAGTTCGAACGAGAATAGAAAAAGGCATTTTAATCCCACGTGCTTGACACTCTTAACAATGACGGCGCTGATGTAATGCACAGTAATAACAATCACCTTGATCTTGAACATAATTTCTGGTGCAAACCTCCTTGGCAATTGTTTTACTGGTTTCTTTCCTGCCTTGATTGGTAGTCTTAATTCGACCATTTCCCTATTCAGTCCAGGCATTTCATTATAGTCCCAAGCAAAACAATCACTAAATTCTTTAAGAAGTAGCACCAATTTTTTCTTTTAGATTAGAAGTGATGTTAGCACTAATATAAGTTGGCCTTTTCAATGAGCCATTCCAATGTCTATTTCTTCCAAAGGGTCCTGTGCTTGCATTTTTGGAGTTTCGTTTAAAGGATTTCTTTCGAACCCCAAGGGCTCATCATCATAAATGCAATCAAGCCTTTGAATTTGTGGCTCAGGACCGCCATCCTTTTCGACTTTGGCTTCTACAGCAATATCTTGTTGAACATCAGCTTCCAAAGCCGTATTTAGTTTGGTTTCGGCCATATAAGCCGTAATCCTGGCCCAAGGATTGGACTCAGTCATAGTAGTCTTCGTAGATCTTCCACCCAGTTGGTGGTATAACTCCATCTTCTGAGGGAGCAGCATCTATTTCCTCTCTTTCCCATATGAAACCATGGGTTGGGTGGAGTTTGACAGAGTGTATAACGTTATCAGGAGGCTCGAAAGCGCTTTCCCTGTGATAGCATGGCGAAATATTTGCCATGTTTTTGTCAAAGTTTTGTTTCGAAATGGTATCCACCTCTGACATATAGAAACTTTGGTCAGCTTCGATGTTCTCGACGCAACCATCCTCTCTCCAAAGTATTAACTTCTGATGAAGGGTAGATGGGACATCACCCACTCCATGGATCCACTCCCTTCCTAACAGTAACTTGAAATTTGCTTTGGATTCAACCACCAAGAACAAGGTAGGTCAAACTATGCTGCCTACAGCAACATCTACTTGAATTGCCCCCCTAGAGTATCCTGTCTTGCCTTCATAATTTGAAAAAACAATGTTATGGGCTGACAAATCGCAGTCATATTTGCCAATTTTGGGCAACATAGACAGAGGCATCAAGTTAACAGCAACACCTCCGTCAATTAGCACTTTGTTAACACCAACTCCCTCAACATTTGCTCTGATGAAGAGAGGTTTGAGATGGTTTTTCATGCCTAAATCTGGCTTTGCGAATGTAGCTTGTTGCTCCTCGATACAGCCTTTATTCATGATATAATAGCACATTGGCTTTGGATCAGCCATTTCTAACTGGTCGAAATCAGTTTCGAGCTCAGTTACCTCAGATTGGACATCATATTCTGATGGCAATATAGAAACCACACATATGACATCGAAATCTGGCTCAGAATCCAGCAGATCATCATCCTCCATTTTGTTATCATCTATTGGGGGAAGGATTCTTTCTTTTGCTGGCCTTCTAGCCACTTCTTTGTATTGGCTTGGTTGAGCATCTGCTGCAGCCAATTTTTTCTGGCGTTGGAACCTACGCCATTGTGTCCTAGTCATTGGATGCTTTCCTTTGTAGTTATTCTTATATGAATATTTGTTAGCATCCTCTAAGTAGTTATGTTTGGTACCACTAGAGCCACCAACTTCCAATGCCCCTTTGTTGATTCTCACCATTCCTTGGTGCATCCAGCGCCCCTGGGGAATCGAACTAGGAGGTCGAAAAGTTGGGTTTCGACCAGTTTTAACAGGGTTGTTTGGTCGAGTCAGAATCCCTTTTCCCTTATCTTGGTACTGTTTTGGGTTTGCCCCCTGCTTATTTGTCGCAGGTTGAAACCTTTTAAGGCCTTCAGTAGCCTCCTTATCACAAACAACACTGCAACGGGCACAGAGCATAACTCCTTTGTTCTCCAGTTTGCACCTGTTCAGAAAGTCAATCAGATCCTCTTCAGCACGAGCATAAACTACTTTTATATTTTCGAAATACTCCTTCTCAGAGATTTCCTCCGTTTGCATTTCTGTGACCTCCATGGCTTCGACCATCATGATTTCCTGTGGTTCAGCATAGAGAGTTTCAGCATTCTGCAAAGGTTCAGTATCAATCTTCATGGCCTCGGGCTTTTCACCAAACTTGAGTCTTCCCCCATTCAAAGCCTTTTGGACCAAATCCCTGAAAAGTACACATTGTGAGGTTCTATGTCCAAGAAAATTATGATATTTACAATAACCTCTTTTCTTTCCCATATCTAGTGAGGGTATTTTAACACCCTTAGGAACCACAATTTGGCCATCAGTAACCAATAAATCAAAAATCTCATCACATTTTGTTATGTCAAAAGTGTAAGTTTTTGACACATATTTATCATTTTTTGGTTCAACAGGATTTTTCCCATTTCAAGGTTTCAATAGTTTGCAAACATAAGGGGGACCAGGTTTTAACTCTGCTAAGTCTATTTCCCCTTGTTCAACATCCTCATAAGAAATATCATACTCTTGGTCACTGTCATGGGTTTCGACATAAGCAACCTTCTCTTTCTTATGATACTTAGAATTTCTAGCCTTTTCTGCTTTCAAGCGTTCGACCTGTCGAACCCTATCAGCCAATTGAGCCATATATCTTAGATGTTGAGTATCTAATTTCTTTCTGATCGAATAATCTAGGCCACCAGCAGCCATTTCGACCAATTCATGTTCAGGTACCTGAGTAAAGCATCTAGCCTTAAGCAAACGGAATCTATTTAAATAGTCATCCACGGACTCAGGAGTTTTGCGCCTAACACTTGCCAATTCTTTGAGACTTATTTTAGATTGTCCCATGTAGAATTGTTCATGGAAAACTCTCTCCAACCGAGTCCAATTGAAAATTGAATGTGGGGGAAGAGTAGTAAACCATGTGAAAGCATTTTTCGTTAGAGAATTTGGAAAATATTTCATCCTTAAATTCTCATTATTCGCTAAATCCCATGCCTCAGTCAAATATCTTGCTATGTGTTCAACAGTTGATTCACTAGTATTCACAAGTAATAATTTTTTCTCTTTATCCCAAAATCACAAAAAGTGTACACAACAGGCGCGTACGCATTCTTCTTCACAAAACACAACTCTTCATCAGAACAATCAAACTTCTCAAAATCGCAACATCACTCCTTCTAAAAATTGCAGCTTCTCATCGCAACATCGCTCCTTCACAAATTCAGATCTTCTTCTCATAGCTTCACGAACCAAGCTTTCCCAAGCAGAACCCTAAACCCTTCAATTGGTTGTGCGACGAACTCTACGGTATTCGGGAAATCGACTCGGAAATTGATTCATTCAAAGAGATTAAGTTACAAACCCTAAGGTACTCGCAAGGTAATCTTTGTCTCGACAAAACCCTAATGTAGACCTTTATTCCTTCTACACTCTTCAATTGATTGTTTTGTTATGTTATCTTTATCTCCTAGCTCTTCATTTAGTGTTATTTGTGATTAGTAATAACTTTGAAATTGTATTTTTCATATTCTTTTTCTGTTGTACTTTTAATCAATTTTCAGTTTTTATTACTGAATACTTCTAAATTTACTGTGCTGATCAATTCATTATCAAAGGTTGAGTGCAATTACTGCATTGACATTGTTTCTTATCTCTGTTGGTTTACCATTTTATTTTAAGTCTTAAGTATTTTATTTGGTTATCCCAATCTCTAGTTTCCCTTATAGAACCATGCTCACATTAGGCAGGCCTTTAGATATATGTGGTCTTTTTAGTTTATTATTTGTTATGTAACAAATTCTTAAGATGTTGAGCAAGCCTTATTTAGAAGTGCAGGTTATGGAGGAATTATGTTTGTGAGAATATATAATAGAGGAAAAAGTTTGATTGTGAATGATTCACATTAGAACATACACTTGAGTTGTTAGTTTCATTTTGAAGATGTTAGTTGTAATGTGAATGATTAACATTGCAATGTACATTAAAGATCCAACAACTTTATGTTGATCAATGTTATTTTGATATATATGAATGAATCGCAATCATTTTATTTTAATTTAATATGTAATTTTTTAATTTAGGACTATATTAAAATTATTGTTCTTTAAGTATAATATAATAATAATAATGATAATAATTTATCAGGTTGATAAAATAAAATTGATTTACACCACATTAGATCAATTTTTGTAAATCTATAAAATAAAATTTGTTTTTGCAACGGTTGAGAAAACATTTTTGTAGCTGAGAAACGGTTGTCGTAGCTACTGAAGAGATCATATAGCAAAAGGTCTACCAAAATGGTTTTTGATTGGGCAACAGTGAGAAAGCGTTGTTGTATCAACAAAACCATTGTCGTAGCTACTGAAGAGGTCATATAGTAAAGGGTCTACCAGGACGGTTATTGATTGGACAACGGTGGGAAAGCGTTGTTGTACTAGAAAACTGTTGTCGTATCTACTAAGTAATCATATAGTAAAGGGTCTACCAGAACGGTTTTGATTGAGCAACGGTGGAAAACCGTTGTGATAGACTATACCAAACCGTTCTCTAAATTTAACCAATCGCAACGGTTTTTAAATAAGAACAGATAGAAACCATTGTTGTAGGGAACTTTGAAAACCGTTCTGTTAGGAACTCGTAGACAACAGTTTCATACAAGGCGTTGCAGTTGGATAAAAAACCGTTGCGATAGGCTAAGACAACGCCTCGGTACACAACGGCCTGAAAACCGTTCTCGTAGCCCATGACAACGGTTTTCTTGCATTACACAACAGTTTTTTGGCGTTGCTGTAGAATGAAAATATTGTAGTGTGGTGCACTTGCCAGATCGTAGTCAGATATGTATATCTCATTGGGTAAGATAATAAAGAAGAAATAGATTTTTGTGTTGCATCTCAATTCCTAAAGGCAACTATGGAAAATAATTGGCATTTGAAAAGGAGAAAATATTGACGGCAAATTGCATCATGCTTTTGGGAAATTGACAGCAAATTGATGTTAAACCTTTGTGCACCGATTTGGTATTGTTTTATGAGTTATTTTAATTGGTTGTATCTCTATGAATTGTTATGATCGATTGCATCGTACTTCTTCCTATTAATTCTTCTGATTGATTGCACTTCTTCCTATTGACTTCTTCTGATTGCGCACTTCTGATTGATTGCACTTCTCCCTATTGATTCTTCTGATTGAATTGTACTTCTCCCTATTTCACTTCTTCTGATTGATTGCACTTCAACCTCTTGATTCTTCTGATTGCATTTCACTTCTCCCTATTGCACTTCTTCTGATTGATTGTACTTCTCCCTATTTATTCTTCTGATTGCATTGCACTTCTCCTTCTTGAATTCTTTTGATTGGTTGCACCTCTCCCTATTGGTTTCTTTCATTTGATTGCGTCTATCTATTGGTCGATTCTTATGTTTGGTTTAGTTGATTGGTTTTGTTTTGGTTAGCTTGGAACTGGATTGGATGTTGGATTAATTTGATTTGATTATCCTCTTTTCGATGGTTTCTCTGTTGATTGCGAATTACTTCTCTTGTTTGGTTATTAGTTGGGTTGGTTTAGCTTCAGGGTTAATTTGTAACAAGCGTAAAGCTTAGTAAGCTTTAGCTTGAGGGGTAATATTAGAAATAAAATGTTAAGTTTATATTATTAAGTATGTTTTTCGTTCTTTGTTTGACAAACTCTCGATGATTATCCGTTAATGCATCGTGAGTTTGAGGGGAAGTGTTAGATATATTAGGACTTTTAGTATTGGGCTTTATATGTCATTAGTTTAGTGGTCCATTAGGTATTATTATAAATTCTC